>CAKNET010000124.1:0-49984 GCA_930272545.1 Sphaerostilbella broomeana | reverse complement strand
ACCCTTTCAGAGCGTGTGGTTTATGTTGGTAGGAATAACGGCGATGGGTTCTAGGCAATAGACTTCTCTGTCACGATTCTAACAAAGTATGATTACGTTTGAACAAGGGTGCTCAGGTGTAATAACTTAGTGTCTTGGTGAATGCAGTTGTTAATGACTGAAGTCTAACTAAACTATTCTAAGGAGTGTAGGTACGGTTGACTTATATATATGAGATGCTTACCCGTGATTCACTTCTCCAAGTGAGTCTTGTTAAGGGACTCGTTCTGAACTCACTTTCCAAAGTGAGTGCCTATTCCTGATTGGCCCATCGGTCTATGATTAATCCGGTGCCGTGGCCCAACATGGCGACCTTAGGTCGGGACGTGACAAGTATCCCTTCGTTTTGACCTCGTTAACGAGTCCTTTTGATCGATTGATTTTCTTTTCCTTAATGAAGAAAAAGAGTCCCAAAACCTAGTTGCTAGGGATACCATCTCCTCTCTTGTCTCTAGGAGTTTGTGTGTATTTAAACTGATTTGATTTCGTAGGTCCTCGCTTGGTTTAGCGAAATACTTTACAGCTCGTTGTTTCTCAGTTGCTCTTGGGAAATGTTTCTCGATCGAATCCATATAAATATGGAAATCCCGAGGGGTTTGACCCTCTTGTTAATAGGCTTTTTTAAGCTGTCTCATCATCATGGGCTCTCGATTGCTAGCATTTTTAATAATACTCAATGTCCATTCCTTGAATGTTTCCCAGTTATTCTGTCACGTTTCTCTTTTATCTTGATTAATTTCTGAGTCAAGATAACTTTCCTATAATACTCGGCAATCCTTATCCATGTTGTCTAAGGCACGTAAGATTTTTGCATAGCCAGGCTTGTATTGTTTCTTCGCTCCACTAAATGCCCGCTTGAGGTCATTCAACCAATCGTCCCGTTGTCTGAACGTTGTCGTGAGTGTAAATTAGGTGAAGCTCTTGACTTTGATTTCCTTCTCCCTGCTACCGCTGGATGAGCTATGGGATTTTCGTGTTTTTGTCGTGGACTGATTCCCTAACGGTCCAAGCCCGCGTTCTTGGAGTTGTTTTACTAAATTATCCTCCTGTAGCTGTAGTGTCTTTAACTTTTCCAGGCTATCAATTCGCTGCTGGACTTGTTGCAATCGTTCTTGAATCTGTCCGCCTGACAGAGGACTGCCTACTGTTGAGGCATCCTCCGACCCCTGTGCCTGAGGAGTCGTCACTGAGACGTGGCGTAACTCTGTGTCTTCCGGTCCTACCTCGCCCCTAGTCTTGGTGATTGCGCCATTGTAGTGTAAGGTAGCTGTTGATAGAAGCTTTAGAAATTATAAGGAATATACTGCTTAGCTAGGTCAAATCAGCGATGGTCATGATTGAAGGTATAGGGTAGGTCAAAGTAGTATATAGGGTAGGTAGTAATAGCTAAAGCTTGCCAGTGACTGGCAAGCTGGAGCAGGTCAATTACTATATAGGCTACGATTTAGGTACGTATCCCTTAACCCCGCACCTGCAATTGCATCATTCTGATATAACAGCTGGGCTACAGCTGTTGGCTGTAGCTATTGTAGTGCGCATTTTATAATACCCCTAGTAAAATACTTCCCTAGAGCTAGTAGGAGAGTAATTAGGAGTTCAATACTACCGAAGAGGGTATATTAGATTAGACCTTAAAAGATTTTAAAGTGGTAGTATATAATATTATTATAAAGATAAAGAATACTAAGAAAATAATATTATAATATTATTAATAGAATTAATTAAGAAAGGGTAATAGTGGTAATACAACTCTAGCTTGATTACAAGTCTTATATATTAGTAAATTGGGTGGTAGCGCCGTAATCGGCATGGCAGCCACATTAGCCACTTCGACGGGGGCCGAATAAAATAATACGGGGGCTGGATAAACAGGGCGCAAATATAAATTCAAGGAAGGCAAGACCCATGATAGTCCCCGTATTTGTGCAATAGCGGGAGAGAGCATGGAGAGAGCATGGAGAGAGCATTTTGTCTCTTAGTTCAGAGGAGGATATCAGAAAAAGAATATAATCCGTCTTCGATACCATGTGTAGCTATTTTTTTTGCTCCAAAGGAAGTCAGGGGAGAAATTAAACATGTAGACGTTCTCATCATGAGGTGTTTACTGTCGACCGAGGCTAGGCCGAATGTTGTTCCGGAAGACTGGGATGTAAGCGCTGGCTTGGATTATTGTATTTTCTATGGTGAATGCGATTGGTCTCGCATGACCTCGATTGTCACTAACCATGGAAGCTTGACTTAGGTGTCGTGTCCTTCCTGGATAGCTTGAATCAGTGCGGTCGCAGTAGCCGCTCTGCTCCGGGAGCCTATGTGGTCCTCTATCACGTTGGTATCTGCGAACTTTGACACATACAAATCGTACGACTGTACTGTTTCCTACCCTTTCAAACCGGAAGCCTCCTGTGGCTACTCGAGCTGCTGTCATTACCATGCCTCCTCTCTTCAGACATTTCTGAAGCTGAGTACCTATAATCTCCTTGGCGTAGTACAGTCGGTGAGCCGCGACATAGGAAGAAAACAAGAAGCTGAGAAGAGCAAGCCCTTCCGAAAAGGATCAACAATGTTTCCTCGGGAATACAAATTTGAAAAGAAATACGAAGCCAGAGCGAAAGGTATGAAACTTACACTGACCAAGCGTCATCTCGTAAGAAATTTAAGGTTCGATACCATGCACCGTATGAACAGCACAATGTCTGTCCAGATTATATGGCAAAATCATAAAGCTCATTGAATCAATAAATAGAGCAAAAAAGGGAAAAAATTCTATTAGACTTATCGTTATTTCTTTATAGCTAGGGTCTGGTTCCGCAAGAATGGGTGTTGCTTATCAGGCAGTCAAAGTTGATTCATGGGCTGTTTGAAACACATAGAAGTAACAATGCAGTACATACATACGAACAAGCCAATTGAGTATTTATGGGAATAACAATATATTGTAACGTCTATGCACCCAGCTGTAATCTTATCGACAAAGGGGTCATTATATAGAAGTAGCTTATGGTATTTAGAGCTTCTCTGGGCATTTATTGACTACTGATTGGAAAGTATCCAGCCATTTTTCGTATAATACTTCTTGATCCTTTCGTTTTGCATACACTTGACCTCTATAGGCGTTGATGCTGTCTTCCCTTCGCTGGGAGTTCCATTTTCTAGGCCGCCTGCTTGCTCGTTGTCTTAGATGTTCTAATGTGCTGGGTCTAATTACCTAGCTGTGACGTGCTGATCGTTCCCAAGAGATAAACCAGAACAGGGTAGGTCTATGTTAGTAGGAGAGCCAGGAAGAAACTAAGCAGTCACTATTCATCCATCCTAGCTAGCTGACTGAGAACCCTTCTTAGAAGATGCGTTTGCTGCTATACATACCAGCAGCCAAGTGTTCTTGCATTGTATATAAAGATTGGAAGGCAGTGTGCAAGCACTGCTCTATTGGCATGCTAGATGCACAATAGAGACTGTGCTTCTAGAAACACTGTATCAATTGCATTCAGGCACGCCACACAGCAGTCAGATAGCACCACCGAAGGCAGCTTCGCGCCACACGCTTCATAAAGCGATCGAAGTCGTTCTAGAGCCCAGACATAGTCTTCCTCTTGTTTACCGTTTAGAAATGCAAATGCTAGGAGCGCCGGCAAGCAACAACTCCAATCATGTCGAGGAGTGGCATCTGGTATTTATTAGTCTGATATGTGCAATCCAGTAGCAAGAGACCAGAATAAGCTTGGAGATATTGGAGAGAACCAGAGTGAGCAAATAAGATTGCTGTAATCCGGTGGTTCTCATCAACACGAACACGGCTCCAGAAGCCCTCTCGATCTAGTTGGTTGATTAGGGCATTAATGGAGCTCTGGCCTTCATGCATGCTATCTTTTACCTCAGCAATACGTTATAAGTATCTTGTCTGGTAGGCAATGAGGTTGGTTTTAATGTTGTAAATATGCTTGGATGTCTCTTAGGGAAATACCGGCAGAAACAAGCTCCGAAAGAGTCACCTTGCCCGAGGCATCTAGTTGACGATGTCCCGGATGAGCTGATGGATGGGGGCTTGGAATGTGATTATGCTTTGAGTGTTGCTGATCTGGCCGATATTGCAGGTACTAGGTAGTCTTGTCTAGCGATTCCTTGGCTAAGGCTGAGATTCTGAGAATGGGCAGCTAGTACCACGAGTTGTCGTCTTCCTTTTTTGTTCCTTCTCTGCTGAAGCACTGGGTTGCCAAGACCTATCACATGCATATGTGACGATCTTCCTGCCATTAGATTTTGTAGTTGACTTCCGCGTAATGAAAGCATATCCTCGTGTAGCGGCCCATGTATTAATCGCGGTAACTAGCTCCTCGCGAGACTGGTATTTAACTTCTGGAGGAAGACAGTCATCAGGAAATACATTAGCTTCACTAGAAGAAAAAGCTCCTGAAAGCGATTCAGTTAAAGTATTTATTGCGACTAACAAAATTGGGGTAGTAATACTGTATACCTAACTATTTATTGAAGTATGTGCAGAACGAAAGGGGAGTAGGCAGATAGTTTAAACGCGCTCAACGCGTTGAGGACGCTAACCAATAGGATGAGAGGCGATCTACAAATACGTTATCGCGGCGCCTGGGCGCCGTTCTAGTGAGAGCTTAATATCTATGTACTTGCACGAACATCTGGCAATCTGCTAAAGTGGAATGACTTTGCTCAGCGTTACCGGCTCATTTGACGGCACAAACAAGAAGGGAAGAAGGTGAACATGGAGAAGAGGGTGAGCCACAAGATCATCAAAGCCACAATTGTTGCTCTATTATGAGCAATCGACTTTGCGCTACTTGTAGATCAAGGTGCATTTGCGGCAGCCGCTTCGGTAACGAATGGATCGAGGTCCACACTAGTAGGTTTGACATACAATGTACATACACTAGTGCACTGATGCGGTAATTAGCTACATACTTGTAATACCCTCTCAACTCTTGTGAAGTTGTGAGCGATGTATTACATCTGCTGTCAAATGTCGATGTTACTGCAGGTACTGTATATACATACACAGTACAGGCTGCTAGTTCGACTGGCTACTCCCAATCAGACGTATCCACAGTCAACAGGTGCCTAAGCCCTTGCATTAGCGCTGTGACATCGCAATTTAAGACACCTTAGCCAAGAAAAAGTCCTAAAGATCATTGGGGGCGAGCCTTGTGTGAAGAGAAAATGATTTGTTGAGGGACCGACTTGAATAAAATCCCTGCTAATGGCCCAAGACGACCCTTCCAGAATCTCCAGCCGTTGGGCAAGAAGATTCACGCAAAGGCATAGATCCCATTTCCAAATCCGCAAAGCAACAACACGAGATGCCAAGTGGAAGGCTGTAAAAGATGGATTCACAGCAGTTTTAAAGGCGGAATTCTTCTCACGACTAACCCAAAGGCTGTGAGAGCCACTACATGGGGGGTCTCAAAAATGACCACATTTCCCGACCTAGCTCCCCTCAGTAGGTCCAGGGGGTCATTAATGATGGTTATTAAAATTGTGAGTTTATTTCTACCTAGATTCACTGTGGGAATAGGTCCGCTAATAATGTACTTATTTTTTTTCCAATGACCCCCCGGACCTAAGGGGAGCTAGGTCGGGAAATGTGGTCATTTTTGAGACCCCCCATGTACTCAGTAGTTATGGCACAAGTCCAACCAACGGCGTAGTCATGATGATTCGACATGATTACAGATACATATTGTAGGACGCTGGGCACTTAACATTCGTGGAGTCAGGCCTCAGGTAAGAATTCTTGGAAATATCTCGGGCAAATTGTTAGGTACCACAAAATATACACAGTGTATCTTGCCAAGATTCCGCACATACTAATCTAATCCATACGTTCGAAACTAAGAAATATAATACATATAGCCGCGTTAGGTACTGTCTCTAGGATAGTGTCAAATTGAGTTATAATTGCAGAACTGCACATGCACATTTGTACATGACTAAAAAGAATATTGAAGACTTCTAAATGTTCTTCTAATAAATGCGATAATAAGGCTTAACCACTTAAGGTAACATCAACGTGACCACCATTGTCCCAGCCCTGGCAACCACCTTCGGGTTGGCCATGCAGGTCCCCAAGAGCGGCGAAAGGGTTGGTGCTGACATCACAGCTGAGCAGATCATAGGTGCTGGCTTCGCCGCACGTTGATATATTGTCTTTGCAAACGAAGACACAAGTGTTCATGTTGGTTAAGCAGCCGGTCGAGACCTTGGCAGAGAAAGAATTTCCGTTCATGTTAACTTCTCGAGAGATGTCAATGGTGGCGGAGGCACCAGTTGTGAACTCTCCCCAGGTATTATTAACCTGGCCGTACTGGCTCAGAGTAGTAGTTCGGTCGTAGATAGCGGAGAAGCCGCCCGAGACGCCATTGGCGAGGGAGATCGTTATACTATCTTCGTTGTTGAGAGAATACGAGACTTGTGAGTGCCTCACATTCATAAAACTGGAGGAGTAGTCGCTGGGCGGATTATTCCAGACAATGAGGGTAACAGAAACGCCATTATCAGCATTGTTAGTGAATGTAAAAGTGTTGGGGCCGTCCTCGCCGATCCAGATCTGGCCATTATCGCTGTAGGAGTTGACACCTTGGCTATTGAAACCAATATCTAACAAGTGTTGACAGTCCTCTTGTATCAGTCCTCGGACGGGGGCGCTGCAGTGGAATGATCGTTTTGATACACTCATGACATTGCTGTTGGAGTTATTGTGGGATAAACCCTGGCTGCAAAGTATTGATGTACTTACGACTGAGTGACCGGGAGCAGCAGCAGCGAGTGATAGGCGGGTTGTTAATGCAACAAGCTTAGATTTGAAGAATGCCATTGCGGTAGATAGATAGGTAATGTAAATAAGAAGAGTGTAGATAAACGAAATAATTGTGCAGAGTTAGCAAAGTAGAATGAGTGACTCAAAAGGAGTGTATATTCCGTTAATGGACTGTAAAGAGTAAATAATTGCGAGAGTTTAGAACTTAAAATAAAAGAAGTTCTATTTTAATGATATATTTTTAACTCGTCGATTGTGCGTAGGCGCTCATGGCCAGCCTCTAAATCGGAATAAATGACTCGACACTCATTTGGCTATGCTGCCATAATAAAAGAGTACCGCAAGTCGAAATATTCTGGAAATAATAGGCACGGATCTGTACATATGAACAAGGTAGTTATATTAGATTTCTATTCTGCAACCATAAATGGTCCCCTTTGAACCACAATAACAATGAGAGTTCGAGCAGAAAATCCGAAAATCGGCGATAGTATGTACGCCGGATGTAATAACAAGAAGTGGCTAGACAGGTGTTGCGCTGAAGCAGCTTGGTATAAGAATCACTGTCTCTATTTTTAATCGCAACCAATAACTTTCGGGACCGGCCGGGCTTTCCAATAATAGTCTCTCTGTGCTTGCGTCCGCCAAGTTTAAAGTCGAGAAATCTTACGGTACAGTCGACCTATCTGAACACTACAGTCACCGGTCACTCTTGACTAAGATGACCTGATGGGTCAAAATTGAGCTGTCTAGGGGAAATTCAACTGCTGGTTATAGAAGGTCCAGTAGTTGTTGCTCTTGCAGGCGCTATCATTACTTCTGACAGCCGATAGCTTAATTTAGCCCTCGTATTCGAAGCTGTCGCTGCGGACATCATCGTCGTTGACAGTCCCCCTTTGCTTGGCAGCTGTAACAAGATGATAGTTTCGGTCTCAAGATACCTCTCGTACAGATCGCTTCGGTGTTTTAGCTGTACCTCCTAACATATCCTGGCATCCTGAGGAAGTTGCCACCTGTGTACGCCGCGTCGGATCGCGTAGTTACTAGACGCGTCAACTTTCCCGGGATAGGCTGCTCTGTTGTGCTAAATAATGTTGCTTAATAAATTGGATGGGTTGGCAACCCAACCAACCAACCACAGGCTCAAATTGGTTGGTTGGCTAATGCTAAATTCTAGGATTGGTTGGTTGGAAGGGCCGGGTGGCCGACTGGATTGGCCAACCGGTTGGAAGAGTTGGTTTGAAGGACAACTACAGGAGGATCAATATCGCATAACCCACGAAGAGGCCGTAGCCCTGGAACATCAAATTGAGTCTAAGGTCACAATATAAATGTATTTGCTTGTCAGCGGGTACGAATGCAGGTCAACAAGCCATCGTTTACTAGCTAGAAATTCCTCTCGTTTCTTTGTCCCAGCCTACTGGTCTTCAGATCCTCCAGTAGTCAAGGATCTGTAATGTATACAAAATGTTTTCGCTTTGTCTGAATGAACCAAATGAAGATGTTCTTTATTTATTGACAAGCTCACTTTGGCGAATTAAACGTCGTATTCTTATATAGCTCGCTCAAGTTTTATACAACATTGTTAACTCCTTGGCTACCATATTTAATATGTCGTTAGATGATTTGCGCTGTTTATAATTTGCAGCGTGATATATATTTGTTCCCTTTGTCAATAATAGCTTAATCCATTTTTGATCGCCAAAATAACAAGCATATATCAACAGTGTGATGTCGTCATCGTGTACTTCTATATCTGCATTTCTTTTAATTAACAGCAGAGCAATTGGTTTCATTGTAACCTAATATGTAAGGCCATATTCTCTCATAGCATATGCTAGGTGCATGGTTGGCATGAGCGGTGTTCTATTTTCGTCTTCACATATATTTGCGTTTGCACCGTGATTTAGTAAGACGCTGACAAAATTGATTCGTCCTTGCAGGCAAGCGCACATGAGCAACTTGTTGCCATCTGCGACCGAAAGTTAGGGTTGGCACCGCTTCTCACCAAGTCCCCTGTAATTTGTTCATAAATCTTCTTTGGAAACCTTGACGGGAAAAAGCTCCATTCATCTCGGGAATGCTGCCGCTCATTAAATAAATATAGCAGGGGTGATCTACCTTTAATATCAACTTTATTGCAATCTGCGCCATTTTCCAAGAATAACGAAACCAAATTTGCACGTCCCTGGCCGCAGGCAAACATCAGTAGTGTGACAGCATCACGATTCTCGGCGTTAATGTCAACACCCTGTTTAATAAGAAAATGAACAACGTTGTCGCATCTTTCCATGTCCCAGTTCAACCCAAAGTTAGACTCTAGGAGATAAACAAGAATGTTACAGCCGTCTTTGTCGTTATAGTGAACATCAGCGCCGCGGGAGATCAAATACTCCACGATGGGTAGTTCTTCTAGTTTTGTAGCCCCGAAAAATATTGGTTGAGGAAAGCTTTCCCGTGTTACTGCATTTGGATCAGCACCCCTTCCCAGAAGCAGCTCCATGATCTCCTTGTGTGTTTCGGCTCCAATGTAGGAATGTATGCCAAACCTCCCATAGGAAAGATGATGTCTCCAATAAGTAACACCGTAAAGGGCATCATTAAGGTTTTCTTGGCTATTCTTAACATTATCAAGAATCCATCTTATAACCTCAATCTGACATTCTTTCGCTGCCAATGAAAGGGCGTTCTTTACGTGAGCATTTCTGCTTAGAAGTAGTTCAGTTATGCGAACATGGCCTCCTCCGGCCGCGCATTCTAAGGCAGTATGTGACCAATGCGACCCATCGACTTTGGCCCCGTGATCAAGAAGCGTTTCAACAACAGCAATATGTCCATATGTAGCAGCAAGACCCAAAGCTGTATTACACCCAGTAATTCGATTTATGTCTGCTCCTTTTCCTAATAAACGCAGTACAACATTCATATGACCATGGCGTGCTGCAGTCATGAGCAATGTGTAATCGCAATTAACTGAGTCTACATTCTCATGTGTGAGTAATTCCTGGACAAGGCGCGCATCATTATGCTTTACAGCTAGCATAAGTCTTTCGACGTAATACTTTCCTGAAACTGCGGGTCTTTCACGTTCATCCCATGACAATCCAGTAAATTCTTTAAATATATCCCTAAATAGGGTTTTGGCTTTCTCAAGATTAAGATTCTCTGTCCATTCCGTTGACTCATCAGAAAAAGTTACAACACTGCTCTCAGTCCAGAAAGCATACAGATTTGGTGCCTTTTTGTCGTATAGCATCTATTGTATAATTAGCTTCGGCGCCATTTTGACAGATCACGCTTACTTGAGCTTTTAAAAAAATTTCTTCAGATGCGGTCAGAAACACATCATATATCTCACCACTAGAGGAGTCTATATAGACCCACAAGTTGTCATCCTCAGAATCTGAGCGTAGTTCAGTGATATGTATTACGGGTTGGGAGATCTCTCTACAATCTATGCCGTTGCGTTCATTTCCCAGTTTATGACCGACTCCCTCATTCCCCCAAGAATAAGTCAACTCGCTTTCTCTCCGCTTAAACTTCACACAAACCGATATCCACGTAGGTTTTAGTATAGTCTTAATGTTTTGCGGTATAAATAGTACATATATATAGACTAAGTATTTTAGCTTCTTTATACTTATAGTAACTATAAAATTGCTAATTTTGTTTATTTTAATTAATTATTAAAACAATATATATATATATCTTTATGTATATACTATATATAAAGAAAACAAGTATAGAGACCCGGGCCTGGGCGTAGTAGACTAATAGTAGCAAAGGCTTATTCGTAGTCTATGTGTGCTAGAAATTCATATTAAAAAACGTGTTTTTATATACTCCGGAAAATGGGCTTGAACTTAAAAGTAGCTTTCCTACTCAAAATATCCTTAGAAGAAAATCTTTATCCCGCGTGATTATTATTGGTTTCTTGGTTAGAAGGTTGTTTATTAAGGCGAAATGGGTATCGCGGATTTTATTAATTAATATTAATAGTACGGTGCATTTTTTGTTCCTTTGAGGCTTTATACCCCTGCAAGCTTGTACCTCTTGTTATAAAAATGGATAAAGAAACGCTGTCAAGGTGGTTGATGTAGCTGCCACCCGATTACGGCGCTACCACCCAATTTACTATATAAGACTCGTAGTAAAGCTGGAGCAGCGCATTGTAGCACTCGTTGGATTGGCAGCATTAGATCGTTTGGTCTGTATGACGATGTTGTAGCTAAGGGACTTGGCGATATTGTTAATCGCCTCGCGGGGGGTATTAAATAAATCGAATTTGGCGGCATAAGGGGACTCTATTGTGGTAGGGCTTGGGACTTGGAATAGCTTTAAGTTATTAAGTAATTTAATTAAATTAATTATATATATTATAGGATTTACTTTATATCCTTAACCGTCTCTTTTACTATATATAACATTAAGAAAATATGATATCGAGGTATTAACCACCTCGATGGGGGCTGAATAAAAAAACATAGGGGCTAGATAAACGAGGCGTAAAGAAAAAGAGCTAGCTCTGGCCTTATGTTTACTATACTAGGGGGGTCTCAAAAATGACTACATTTCCCGAGCTAGCTCCCTTTAGATTGGGGTGGTCACTGAATAACAAAATCGCCTTTGATTCGCACAAAAATTATATACTTAAATTTGCTAGAGGGTATTACAGTATAAAGCCTAGTTTAGGTTTAGTGTCTCTACTTATTAATGACAAACAACTTTTTAGATCGGCTACTTTTTACTAAAAATAGCTAAAAGCCAATATTATTAATACTGTGTACAGGCCTTAGTAGAATTATCACCAGTTTCGTAAGTAGTGACAGAATATCTAACTCATACTAAGCAATATAAAAATTTAATAGATAAATAAATATATAGCCTAAGGATCTCTCTTGCGTTTCTATTGTTATTGTGCATTTTAAAACCTCAAATTGTCACGCCCCGACCCAAGGCCGTTATGTCGGAACGCGAGGTTGGCCTCACGTGACGAGAGTCAACGGATTAGTCACGAGGAAAACCTCCAGCAAGAAGCAAGTATTCACTTTGGGAAGTGAACACTAAGTGAACACCAAGTGAACCTCACGACAAGTTCACTTTGAAAAGTGAACTCGCGGTGGACACATCATATATATAAGTCAATCGTACCTACACTCCTTAGAATAATTTTAGTTAGACTTCAGTCGTTAACAATTGTATCTATCAAGACAACTAGTTCTTACACCTGAAACCTTGTTGTTCAAACGTATTACACTTTTGTTAAGATCGTGACAGAGAAGCCTATTGCCTAGAACCCATCGCCGTTATTCCTACCAACATAAACCATACGCTCTGAAAGGGTTTAGCTGTTGGGAAAACCTACCCTATACTCATAGTATCGGGACCGGAACGTCACACAAATTCTAGTCATTATATTGACTTTTGTTGAACCCGCGTATTGAATTGTGTGTATTCTTGTTATTCTTCGCTCCCCGCCCCCTCTCTTCTGGCTTGGTTTATGGGGCTCTATCTGCGCTATGTCTATTTCAACTCTAGTCTAGTCATGTGACTTTTGTTCCACCAAAACGAGGCTCATTTTATCCATACGAACTGCGCGACCATAGTAAACAGCTGTATACATGCTAGCGCCGGTTCAACAACTTTCATCTAAAACCTATCTTAGAGCAGTGAAACACTCAAGGGGTAATGAATGCTTGTCCTCTGGAGCCTTTTGGTAAATATAATACTATTCTCATTGAATCAAATGCTAGTGAGAGCACGGAAGTTAACATTAATTAAGAGTATTAAATTAAATTAATTAATCGCCGGTGAGAGCATTTGATGTTATATATATTCTATAATTATAACCTGATATATATAATAGGCGATAGTTATGAAAATTACGAATTAATTTATATAAAAAAGTATACCTAGATTTACGATTAAAATATATAATAAATTATATACTATATTGGGTCGCGACTGCACCTAACAAGAAAGAGCTCCGGCCAATTGGTATAAGCTGTGCTGCTGTTCGAATTGGGGTTGTAAGGGAGTGAATGAGTGCATAACTAGCAGCTCCCTCGCGGCTGCTTCGCAGTTAGGTCCTAGATAATGACGGTTTCAATTCTTGCCTTCTAGCTACTATGGCTGTGAGCCGTTTTAGGACTTTTCTCCGGCGGTATCGGATTAACCATTGTCCGCCTGCACAGACTGCGATCGTACATAACAGCTGTCCGGGCAGCTGGGAATTGGGAGATATACGCTTTTAAATCTAATTTTTGACGTCTAGTTATTTGATATTTTTTGGCTACGGCCTCTATGTTATTATGTTATATTAACCCTTCAAGATGTGATTATTAAGAACAGCAATTAGCTCGTTCTTGGTCTTATTCGATCCAGAATCATCTGATCAATTACTTGATCCTAGTTGTGTTGCAAAAGGTCTTTTTCTGATTCCACAAACAACAAAAATCAGCTATTTGAACAAGGCTCGAATACGACAACGAAGTTTAGCATCACCAGACAATGTGGCTGAGGTCTTCGGGCTAGGGTTTCCTTTCCGTGTTGTGTGCCCTATCACACCTATCACAGTATACTTTTTTTTCCCAATCAAATATCATTTTCCTAATAAATGACCCCCCTGACCTAAGGGGAGCTAGGTCGGGAAATGTGGTGTGACGGTCCGATCCCAATACTGCAGGTATAGGGTAGGTTTTCCCAACAGAGCTAAACCCGTTCAGAGCGTGTGGTTTATGTTGGTAGGAATAACGGCGATGGGTTCTAGGCAATAAACTTATTTTGTCACGATCTTAACAAAGGTGTAATACGTTTAAGCAACGAGACTCAGGTGTAAGAACTAGTTGTCTTGGTAGATATAATTGTTAATGACTGAAGTCTAACCAAAACTATTCTAATGATGGAATGTAGTTGGTTTATATACATAAGAGATTCCTCTTGATCATTGTCCTCCGTACCTGAGTTTGTGATGATCAGAACAGTTGATCAGTGTTGACCGTACTTGATCACATCATGATCAGGTACGTACCGTGGTGATCATACGTTCATTGGCTCCTCGTCCCGACCATTCTTCCGATGAGGTCTGCCTTCAGGTCGCGAGGCGTTCAGGTCGTGACATGTAGTCATTTTTGAGGCCCCCTATGTAGGTCTATTGATAGGGGTGTAAACTCTTAGATAATATAATTGATAAATATTAGTGTTAAAATTCTATTTGAACTCTTAATTTAGGCGAATAATTTTTGTTAAAAACTAACCGTCTAAATATGCTTATATATAAAAGTGTTTACTTTTATTCACTTGAACTAGAGTGTACAAGTTATTATTTTTTTATTTATATCTAAGAGCGAATATTCGTGTAGTTGGTTGTTTAGTGCTTAGCTAGTAAGCTGAACCAGTAAAGGGACACAAATTCCGAGCAACCCCTCATTACCCTAAACATCCCGATTTTTCTTCTATTACTTTAAATAACGATTTCTCACCCAATTCTAGGTTAAATCTTTTAAAAAATAAAATATTTAAATTTTCTACTATAAAATTATCTAAAAATCTATATATAGTATTTTGTATACCAACCCTTGGTATTGATAACAACTTCAACCCGATTTGGCATTGAATTTATTAGGTTATTTAACAGCTTATCTCCAAATAGCTCCCACATATCAATGGCTGCCTCACACAACTGTTAAAGCGAGGAGTCGTTTTTTTAAAGCTCTGCAATCTCGGGATATAATTCTATAATCTTCTGCTTAAGCAATTTCTATAGATTTTTAATCAAATTAAGATCTAAAGAATATAACAGCTATTTTATAAGCATAATACTATTTTCCTTAACCTATTCCTTTAACCAATCTTATACAATACAAGCTTTATATATTAAGGTATTATCTTAAGCGAAAATAAAACCCAGCTTAATAATTATTAGAAGTTTTTTTTATAAACACTCAAAGATACAGCGGCTAGTAATACCACCACAATTAAATTCGGGGTCTCCCAGCAAAGAGACAAGGGAAGTTCATCTATTATATATAAATACAGCCTAGAATATCTGGGAATGTTATATTAGTTTTATTTTAAATTGAATAAACCTGGGATTTAATTTTTATTCCTTTTCTTAATTAATTATAATTATTATAAAGGTTTAAAGTATAATATACTTAGTAATAAAAAACTTATTTTTATCTCTCTTTATTATTATAAGTAATTATAATCTTATTTAAGAAAATCCAACACTATTAATTAATAGAAGTATTATCTTTCTATTAAAAAACAAATTCTAATTATTTTATAATAATTTTTTTATTTAATTTGGGTTATTATATAACTTTTTAATATTAAATATTCTTTTTTATAAGAAATTAATATAAAGTATATATAAAATATATTAAATTTACTTTCTTAAGAAAATTAGTATTAGAAATAAAAGACTTATTCTTAATAATTCGAATGATATATTTTTTATTATATTCCGAGATTAGTAGCGGCCTCCTAATATATAAAAGGCTTTAACCACTTTTTTGATACTGATATCTTTAAAAAATGCTATTTATAAATCCTTATGCAACTCCTATAATACGAGCCACCCTGCTGGCAGGCTCGCCAGAATTGAATATTACTACAACCCTTGTCCTTTTATAATAACTATAATATTTTTTTAGAGTTATTGGAGCTATTTTTGGTAGAGAAAATAAAGATTAAAGTTAAATGGTAATTCGGAATAATTTACAAAATAAAGCGGTGTACAGGGTTTTTGCTCGGAATTTGTGTCCCCCCACTGTACGTACATTAAGGTGGGGCTTGCTATCTTAAAGGCCAGGTCGTGATATAAAGACATCAAATCCCTCTAATAAAACACTCACTATTACTTACTACTACTAAATATTTTCTTTCTTAGTACTATCTCTCATACGGCTTTATTGAATAGCACTTAACTAATCTTATAAAAAACTGCATAGTCGTCTACTGCAACTAGCAGGGTTTCTAACAAGAGCTACCACGGTTCTAGGGTAGGGTTTCCTTTGGTGTGTCGCTGTGTGACGTATAGGGTAGGGTTTCCAACAGAGCTAAACCCCTTCAGAGCGTATGGTTTATGTTGGTAGGAATAACGGCGACGGGTTCTAGGCAAGAGATTCTCTGTCACGATTCTAACAAAGCGTTATTACGTTTGAATAAGAGTGATCAGGTGTAATAGCTAATTGTCCTAGTGAATGCAATTGGTTAACGACTGACTCGTTAAACTAAACTATCTAAAGAGTATAGACATGAATGACTTATATATATGATGTGTTCACTCCGAGTTCACTCTTCAAAGTGAAGTGGTTGCATGGTTCACTCGAAGTTCACCCAAAGTTCACTTTCCAAAGTGAACCTTTCCTTCTGATTGGTTCCCTCTTTCGGCAGAGTGGAGCATCCCTTGTACTGCACGTGACCTTGGGGTCCTTGCATGCGGCCTTGCAGGTCGGGTCGTGACAAAAAGGCTTGTTACTTATTTAATTTAATTTAATTTAATTTGATTTGAATAAATTTGAAAATGATTTATTTATTTGAAACCCTGCGCGTAGCCTGTCTAAGATAAGGTGGGCAGGGCGCCCCCATTTATGCCCAGGTACAGATACAGGCACTGCGCTCGTTGTATGAATACTTCCTGGTCACTGCCCGTACAAATTTATATGCTATATCCGCGAGAATACTATCTTAGAACTCTTATATTAATATGGTTTCGCCCTAACCCTGTCAATAATTCTCCTAGATCTGCGTACACGGGGTTTTTCGCCAATGCCAAGTCCGTTGATAGATTCCTTTATTTTTTGTATTTCTTGGCTGAGTGTGTCGACCTTTTCCTCAATTCCGGCAACAGACCTCTCAGATCTGGTTGCTGTTTGCCGAACTGAATCGGCGTCTTTCTCAAGCTTTTCCCAGCATTCCTTGAATGCGTCCTTGAATTCATTCCTGATTGCTTCTCCGATTAGTCGGCTCGCTGTTTGCTTAATAGTATTGAATTCCTTGAATACAACTTTGAATTCATCCTTGACTGCTTCTTGGATTAGCGCGCTGAGCGGCCCCGCAGCAAGCGCCGCCGTTATTGCTTTATGCAGTTGCAAATGCATATAGTGTTGTTGAGGGTGTGGCTGATATGGCAGATATGGCTGATGCGGATGATGTGGCTGATGTGGCTGGTGTGGCTGGTATGGTTGATTTGGGCCACCG
Organism: Sphaerostilbella broomeana; assembly: GCA_930272545.1. NCBI lineage: Eukaryota > Fungi > Ascomycota > Sordariomycetes > Hypocreales > Hypocreaceae > Sphaerostilbella > Sphaerostilbella broomeana. The sequence continues at coordinate 32,961 of CAKNET010000124.1, read as the reverse complement.
CTGGATGTTTGGAATAATGGCATTGTGAGATATTTTTGAGGAATACATAAAACTCCCTTGGGTAAGAAGTCAATAACGGTCCTTCTTCTAGGTGATTCCAGTTTCTAATATATATATTTGTTACTTCTTACCTTTGCGAAAAAAATAGAATTACTAGGATAACGCCTTCCTACAAATATAACAGTTATAACATATGTGACGGAATATAAGATCGCTAGTTACCATCGCCGTCCACGAAATTGTTACATAGAATAACTAGTGTAAGGACACCAGCGCATATGCACGTGGGGGGCCTGATTGTCTCCCTACAATAGCTGCGCAGACATGTAACACAAGGTAAGCTCGCCACCCTGTATTAGATTAGTGGGGTCTACTGAGGTCCTTTATCGCTTAGAAGACTACTCTGTATGTATAGACCTAAAAGCCGTTATAGGACAGTAGCTGAGAGTTTTTCTAAGTCCGCTACCTAAGTGTTATCCAGCGTTGAGGTCTGACCTCAGCTTCGAAGCAATATCTCGTAGAACCCCGATTACCGGGATGTAAATATAAGTAGAAACCATATTGGATAGGAATATTAAAGTTTAGTTTTTGTAAAGAATGATACTCAGGGGCAGAAGATATCGAAGACAGTGCTAGCTTCCAAGTAGTGAAAAATCTTGTGGGGATTTCCCAACCCTCGACCTCGATGGCAATCATCTCTCCAAATACTCCAAGGCTAAGTAAGATACTTCTAACACACTGGATAAAGGAGGATGAGGGACTGAAGTTTTAATCTGCGTCTATGTTTTAATTCTCTGTGGCCTTTGCTTTTCGTATTACAGCCTCGCTATTGTGGGCTAGTCTGTTGTGGCCGGAATGTATAAAGATTATTAGCCTTACTATTACCTTTCTCTAACCTTTGTATGACCACCTGGGGTTGCATACATGCGTGCGCCGTGTCCCTCCTCAGGGCAGAGCTTTTAGCATTGATCAGTGAACCCTCCGATCAGTGGCGACGCAGCTTAGGTACTCGAATTGCAATGCCGCCTGCGCCAGACTAACATCACATCACTACTGGCCTTCCTCATTAGATCGTCTAGTATTAGGACTCCATGGCCTCATGCAATAGCTGGTCCCTGTTTGCCCTGTCTCTTCCGCTGTTACCTCGGAGGTTGAACCTTTGGAGCTTTCCTCCGGTTGCTTACAGGCAGCCTTCTGTCTGGTGGTTTTATTGGCTTCTGGTACGCAGCGGGCCTTGAAAGCGTTTGGCGCAAAGAAGCTGCGGTGCTTTTAACATGGACCAAATCATCTCATGGTGTCAAGGCATGCACCTCCTGCCTTCAAAAGCCTTTCCACGCTTCGACCTCACCTTGCAGCGCTAATGCAAGGGCTAGGTGACCCGAACACCTGACTAGTCACCCCACCCCCAATCTTTAACATCACACGTACGTATATTTCAGCGATTCCACTAGTGCGGCCAAAGGAGTGCTGTTAATGGGCAAAGCGCACAAGAGGACTGGGTATGGCCCTCTTTTCTGTGGCGAAGGCTTGGGAGAGTTCGCCTTGCGTTCGTGGGTCCAAGTAACGATCTGCCCCACTTAAAGTAATAAGGATGGATTACTCCTACAACCCAGTGACCTATCACCAAGGTATTTAGATCACCACGGTGATCCTGGAAAGGAACACCGGATCGCTGTTTAAAAACCGTGATCCATGGGATATATATGTACACTCAAAGAAACCTACGATTACCGTAAAATTAGAAATGGGTGTCGCGAGTTTTCTTAACATTATTAGCGGCGGCCAGTTTTGTCTTAACCCCTGTGGCAGCTTGTACCCTAATGTACCTTTTCGAATTTTCTTAATACGAATAAAGAGCCACTTCTGTCTGATTCTGAATCTACCCCTCGGGTTTACACATACGCCCACCTGCGAGCCACATTAGGTTACAAGTCCTGCTACAAAATATAATCATCGTCGTCTCTCACGAAGATTATCCTGCTAAATCTCTGTGTTTAATGCTCTTGGAGCTAGGACAAGAGGTAGCCAATAATAACAGAATCATATAATCTTCTTAACCCTAGGTCTCTGTATTTGGTGGCTCTTCCTGCACAAGTTAGCGGCAAAGAGATTACAGTAGTACTATTAGACCCCAGCACACAGCCTTCTTTTCATACATCATACATGGTTGCTCTATAGGCTTTCGCCAAGTAGAGAAAAACTAAACTGTAATGGAAGCGATAACCTTTATCCATATACATTCTATTCCCAAATCTCCATTACTTCCATAGAAGACTTCGTATCTAGGTGATCTAGGCCAAGAACACACCGGCGAAGAGAGACACAGGCATGCATTAAACTAAGTGCCTTATCTAGGCGGCCAAGACCTAGAAAAGTGAAGGTTAAGTTGTTCATGCTCGTCAGCGTATGGGGATGGTCTGCCCCAAGCTTGGTCTTGCGAGTCTCCGCCGGCGGGCCACGCAACCAAAGAGCCTCCGGGTGGTACAATGCAACGTACGAAACACACCCGGGAACGCAGCAACGCTCCTGCATAACTGCTGGGAGCAGAAAATAGATGGAATGATTATGAAAGAACCATATGCTCATAACCACCATAAGTCAGGAAAACTATTAACATCAACACACTTCGGCTATAAGAAACACACCAGTCAACAGCTGGTCAGGCCATGAGAATAGACCAAGGGTCATGACATATATCCGCTGCAATACAGATGCAACGGCAGAGCACAGAAACCCCTGGCCAACCTGCCGAGATCTACTATCAACGTATACAGACCACTAGCAGAACCAAATAGCTAAGCAGCTCAACTGCTACTAGAGATAACACCACCACCAAATTGCCTGATTGGTGGGGACTTTAACGCATGGCACAGGACTCGGGACTTGAGAGCACCACGGCCAACAAACAGCAGCTAGGAAATAGAGAAGTGGGCTACAAGCAATAAGTTGGAATAAATCGGCGAGGCCGGCAGCCCTACCCATACGGGTGGCCGGGTCTTAAACCTAATGTTCTCCAATATCCGTTTGCAACAACCAAGATCGCAAGACATCTCTTTGCAGACTCTGACCATGAGTGCACCTAGATAGGCCTACCAAGGCGGCACAAGGCACAACTACAACAACACTGAAGATCCATACCAGAACATAAAATACCGGCTTTTGTTGATCTACTCAAGATGGGGTTAAACAACCATAGCACATTAGACACAGCAGAGAAAATGGATAACGCAATGGAGGACTTGACCAAGGTCATGCAACAAGCCACTGACGCTGTTGGCAGCACAAGGAAAACAGACTAATGCTAACACCTTGGTGGTCGGAAGTCTGCAGGGAGGCACGCGACCGGCGTTACCAAGCACGAAGAGATCGTATTAGCTCAGACATCAATGAGCTCAACAAGGAATTCCACCATGTGATCCGCCATGAGAAGAGGGAGTATTGGCGGAAGAGGATAGACAACGCCCAGAACGATGCAGATCTGGTCAAAGTGGTTAATTGGCACAAGCTAACACCAAATTTTGGCGCACCACCGATCTCCTTCAACGGCAAGCTGATCACTAACGACCACGACGAGGCCATAGCGCTCCGCCAGGCCCTGCTAGATCGAACCAATACAGAAGACGATCTAGACGAAGCCCCGCTCCAGATACGTATTACACCAAGGCAACGGATCCCATGGAACACGAATATCTCCTACAGAGAGCTCGCTGCAGCCATCATCAATATCACCAGTACATCACCGGGGTTAGACGGTATTACAGTAAGACTGCTTAGGGCATGTTGGGAACAGATCAAAAGGCCGGTTAGACGGATCTCCAAGGCCTGCCTCTGGTCCGGCTACTTCCCAAGATCGATCCGGACAGCCGAGGTGGTAATGCTACAGAAGCCAAACAAGGAAAATTATTTAACCACAAGAGCCTGGAGGCCAATAGCGCTGCTCTCATGCCTGGGAAAAGGACTCGATCAGCTGATCAGACGACGGACCGCCCACCAAGCGGTCAAATATGGTGTCATCAGCCCACAGCAAGCAGGAGCTGTAACAGGCAGATCAGCAACAGACCTTCTAGCCTGTGTCACACATGATATAGAACACGCGTTATACTCAAGGAATATAGCGATTATGCTTACGCTGGATGTCAAGGAAGCCTTTGACGCAGCGCTAAAGAACCGTCTGAAGTGCAAGCTTGTAGAACAAGGCTAGTCAAGGCGCCTAGCCGCTCTAGTGGGCCACTTCACGACAGACAGATCAGCTAGCATTAGATTCGAGGGCACAACCACAGCGATAATACCAATCCAAGGAGGCCTACCCCAAGGGTCACCACTGTTACCAATACTGTTTGTATTGTACATAACAGACATTCTCCTCATGGATACCAAGCGTCGATTTGGCTACGCGGACGATATCTCAATTTTATGTATTTCAAAGGCCATAGACTCAGCAACACAGCAAATCAACAAGGACCTAAAAGAGATATTAGATTAGGGGCAACGGAATAAGGTGGAATTTAACCCCCAGAAGGCCGAGCTGATTCACGTTATGCGGAAACGCGAACAACAGACAATGACAAGCGAACATGAGACGGATGAGAGTGAACAATCTTATAATTACCTATCAACCACAGACAAGCAACCTACAGTTACAGCCCCAGAGCACAACTTTACAGTAAAACATACAGAAAACCCAGCTATACGATGACTTGGGGTATGATTTGATCAGGAGCTCAAGTTCAACGAATACGTAAAACAGCGAGCAGCCAAGTCTAGGGCTATAGCTGGTCATATAGTCAGCCTAGCCAACACACAACGAGGACCGCCACCAAATATTCTAAGGAGCGCGGTGAGAACATGCCTACTCCCAATCATGACGTATGGAGCAGAGGCCTGGTACAAGGGACAAACCAAGACTAGAATGTATCGATCGGATGAAATCCTGGCACAACAGACAGACCCAGTTGACAACCTGAGCCGATCGCTGAAGATACCCCTTAGGGCCATTTTGCCGGTATGGAGGACAACACCAACAATGGTATTGAACTGGGAAGCAGGCCTCCCAGTAATGAGAACGATATTACAAGAAATCCAACTACGGTTCGCCATGCGGCTACGGGCGGTTGCAAAAGAACACCCTTTTATACCCTGTATACCAAGAGGCAATTATCCACATAGTCCTTTAAGAGGGCAAAAACAGCCGATCCGAATCAGGCTACAGAGAGCAGCTAGGCTGTTACCAACGCCCTCTAGACCACTACTGATTGACAAGGGCTTTAAGACTCTGCCGCAAACAGAGACTAGATGAAAAAGTGATGCAGCAGAGGACTTCAACAAATGCCTGGAAACGGTCCCAGACAGTGATATCATAGTATACTCTGATGGGTCGATGAATGCAGCGGGTAACGTCGTCTGCGGCTTTCTGATATACAGGGGCGGCCAGAAGACGAACAGAGAGATGCGCGACCGGCTAGGATAAGCCGAGGTCTTCGACGCAGAAGCAACCGGAGCACTTAGGGGTCTAAAGGCGGCTATCCAACGCAGTAGGATCGTCACTATATATGTGTGTGCCTAAATAATACTGCTGTAATCAGTGGATTGAAAGGAGACCCGCCAATCAGCTCACAAGAGGTATTCCTAGAATTCCAACAGCTGGCTAAAGATAGAGACATCCACATACACTGGGTCCCAGTTCACTAGGGAATCAAAGGTAATGAGGAAGCGGACCGGCTAGCCAAAGCCGGAGCCGAGCTCCCGCTAATTACAGACATACCACCTACCTACACAGCCATCAAACGGAAGAGGAGGGTAGAGGTCATACAACAACACGACGACTAGTGGCAGACAGCGCTCAAAGATGACAAACACTACCAAGAAATCGGCCTGACCACAGCTAGCTTGAAACAGCCAGACGAACTCTTGCTGCCACGGCTAATCCTACACCATCTACTAGCTGTCAGGACAGGCCACGGAGACTTTGACTGCTATCACAGGAGATTAGAGCATAAAGACAACCCAAGGTGCTCATGCAGGGGTATAAGGACACCAAGCCATATGATCCATTGTCCAAAAACCCGTAAAATACAAGATCAATGGCCGAAGCTAAAGGCGGCCAAGATGTCCCGAACAACGTATTGGCAACAGCTGGTTGCAAGCCCCAAAGATTTTGTGACCTTTTGCGAGGTCACAGGATATTACAAGACAATCTGTCCTCAAAGCCTAGGACGGCGCGGAGTCAAATAGTCACCCTAGAGCGAACAACGTGGCGTTACACAACCACACCCTCCTTACGCATTTCCTTTGTCAAAGAACCTAGTAATTAGACTCAAAAACGGGCCTAGGACTGGACTAACCAAATATGTTGAACACGAACTCGAATGAAGGAGCCAACTGGAGCAACGAGAACCACACCACCCAACCCGCTGGATATCGAAGACCGTTGTAAGACAGCTGTAGATAGATCCCGGCGCACCTCATGCCCCTTGGGAGGCTTGGACCCTGGTCTCTGACAAAAGTCATTGAGACAGGTGTCCCTGGCGTTAAATATATCATCATCATCATCATCATCATCATCGTCTTGCGAGTCTCCATCGCCTGCCCCTCAAGCTCCTCGGCCTCCTCCCACCGGCCCTGGTTCCAAAACGTTGACGCTAGGTTGGCCATGCTCGTCAGCGTATCGGGATGGTGTGCTCCCAATAAACCTTTTCTAACCTCAATTGCTTTCTCCGCCTCAGAAAAGTTACCAGTTATAACCCTATGCCAGGAAGCATTCGTTAATGGCAAACTCCATTCAAGGATATCTGCTTCATCAAGCGGCTGCTCCTCTAAAACCGTCTCGATATGAAGTAATGAAATCTGACATGAGGCCCATGTCTCGAAAGCCCCGCTTGGGAAATCCTGCGAAGTCAACTGCAAGAAAAGCCTTTTCCAACGTGTCAAGTCGCCTAAATTTAAGAGCCATCTCCGCGTACAGTACTGAACAAGAGAATGCATCTCGCAAAACCCCGTTATTGCCGACGTGTTAATAAGGCAGTAGGCCAATAGGACATCCAGGACATCCTCCAAGACCTCACCCTCACCGTCCCGCTCATTGTGATGCATCACAGCCTCGCCATACCTAGATAGCATATACTGAGGGATGTTAGGTGCATGGAAGAAGCTCATGAGCGAAAGCAGGTTTGCGGCGGCCGGCCGCTCTTGACGAACCTGTTCAAACGTCACTTGCCATGTCACAACAACAGAGTTCGACACGCGGCGTCGGTTGATATAGGCGGCTGCCTGGTTCACGGCAGGCGGGACAAAATCAAGAATACGGACCAGATCCGTGGCTGCGTGCTCGTCGAAGCCCAAGTCCAGCTTGTTCTCAAAGAGCCGTAAAGCTTCAGCACTGCCCATCGTGTGAATCCGCTGAATAGCTTTGTGACTGTCCCTCAATTTTTCGGTGACGTTCAGATTCCGTGACGTGATCAAGATTTTGCCCTATGTTCATATTAAGAAAACTCGAAACGGTACTTTAGGGTACAAGCTGCTACTGGCACAGCGACTAAAATAGCTAACGTTTGCTAAGAAAACCCGCGACACCCATTTCGAATTTTACGGTAGCCCTAACAAGAAAGCCTCTAGAGCATCGAGGTGACATAACATTTATATATATATATATATATATTGATTTATCTTGGATCTGCAAGCTACGCAAAGGTGCAATGTCATTGTCAAAGGGGATTTCTAAGACGTGGAAAGCCTGAAACTTGAATACTGGGAAGAATATTCTATTCCTTAAAAGAAGAGCACCAACCCCATAGAGTCCGATACAGCATGATTCCCCCCCAAGTCCACAGCCCCCTTGCAGACACCAGTAGACCCCCCCGACAAATTTCCAACGGAAAAGAAATCAAAGAGGAGCTCAGTCGTCGTCAGCAAACAAGCATTAGCGATCTAAGAAATGTGGAAGACATTATTAGAGCAAGAAGCGCCATCCTCAGTATGCTTGCAAGAAGAGAAAATGAGATTTTAGAGAAAAACAACGACGCTCAAGCGGCTAAAGACTTTGACATCCACCGAAATCGGCAAGAGACCACGGAAGCTTTGAAATTCTTTCACTACTTAGACATAGATATGAAAAAGAGACTGTCCATGCTATAGCCAGGTCATATATAAGAGAGGTTTTTAGTGGGATGAAGGAGAAAATGAAAACTAAGCAGTCGGAGAATTGCCTGCTTTGTCATATGGCTTACATAGGGTATGGTTTGTTTTATCATACAAGCCTGTCAAAATACAGATCACAAGGGCTAGGACGCCAACATGTTTTAATTATTAATCTGGTCGAGCCTTGTTATGTAATTGCGCTAATGCTACATATTATGATCATGCAGACGGGAGCGCTAGTTTCCACATATGTGACAATAGGCAATAGACACAGAAAGCCGAGGCTAATTTGGCTAGGAAGAATTAACATATTCACACGAATTATTCTTGAAAGCATACTGCATTGGTTCTCTGACGTGGGAATAAATCACAGTTGCCGACTTTATATAAATAATGAAATGAAATGACATGTGGGGGGTCGAACTGGCCTACACCCACTAAGCATACCCTTTACCAGGAAGAAGCAAAGTTTGGCACCAGTACTTGGGAAACAGACTTTGATCTTCTATGCTTCCCTCCCTTTCCCTTCCGTACTAGCTAATCATTTTGGCTTCGGTCGAGGAGGTAAGCTCTTCTCCCAGCCGCCTGGATGATCCGTTTTGCGAGCAACATAATATCTATGGCGGGAAGACCCATTCTAAACAGTCAAGGGAAAGAACCATCATGTAAATGTTTTCCCACAAGGCGGGTGGGACAGCAGTTACAAAACTACAATTTCCAGAAAGCCTGAAAAAGCAGTTCGACAAGGATGTGTTTTAACGCAAGCTTGTAAGGTGGATTGTGGAGACAACATCAGCCATTTGGGGTTGCGGAAAGTGGAACTCTTCATGATATCTTTGACACTCTTAACCCTGTTGTCAGCGCCACGAATGCTCACCTTTCTCATCATGCAATTCGACGACGAATAATAGACAAGTATTAATTCTTCCGCCTCCATATCAGTAGTATCCTGCAGCAAAGTCCTAGCGCTGGCTATATCGCATTTGATGGCTGGACATCCCGTAATAGGGATCCGTTATTTGACATAGTAGCCTTCTTCCTTGACCAAAACTTTTGGCCACAGAAGGTTGTTCTTAGGCTTCCTAATTTTACAGATCGCCATACCGGCGAGAATATTGCGGAAAGTGTCCGGGAAATCTTGGAGACTTTCGAGCTGAGTTAGGACAGAATTAGATACTTCACCCTTAATAATGCTTCGAATAATAGTAGCATAATTGAATATCTGGGCCAAATCTACTAGCTAGAGAAATCCCATGAAATACAGGATTTAATGCTTTAGGTATATTATTTACTTAGTAGCTAGGGCGATGCTACTAGGCAAGGACGATATAAGCGACGCAGTCGAGGATGATATTAATACTAAAGCCTATGATGTATGGTTGAAATGCGGCCTAATAGGAAAGCTACACAACTTAGTAATCTGGATTAACCGGTCTAACAGAATCACTGGGATGCTTCGGGAAGCCTAGAGATAGGATAGCGAGCAGAGCTGGCATGGTTAATACTAGATGGCTGTCTCAGTTCTATATAATAAACCGTATTATTAAGCTATGGCCTTATATTGAAGCTATCGTTTTAGACATAAGGTATGAAATATCGAAGCGAAAGAAGAAGGGAGGTAAGCAAGGCTCTTTACTTCAGTATCTTAAGGATAAGGCGCTGCTCATAAAAGAAAATAAAAAAGCCATTAAATTCTATTACAACCTCCTCTAGCATTTTAAAATATATATTAAGAATCTAGAAGGAGACGGGAAGTAACGGATTTGTAAGGGAGGAGAGGAGGCTGCGTACTGTCTAATACAAGATATCTGTCCTGTATACGAATAGTTGATGGGACATCTAGAAGAAGCAAAGCTTTACACAGACCAGCTACCAGAATCTGCTCACCTCAAGACAAATATCAATCTCGCGTGGGTTAAGTTGAATAAATACTGTACCACCATTGATAAGTCACCTACCTACTACACTGCTACTGTTTTTTATCCCGCGATCCGGTGGGACTTCCTTTATGGCGCCTATCGAGAACGGCCGGATTGGGTTGAAAAAACTGAGAAACTCATCAGCGACCTGTGACAGAAATACAAGCAACTGTCAGTTCAATTTAAACACGATAACTTCCACCAGCTACAGCCGATTACGAAAACCAAGGGAACGGAAGAGGATTCATTTTTTATTTATTTAGATAGCTTCAAGTCAATAGTCATAATACCACAGGAGGTTAGTGAAGATGATGAGCTCAATCGGTGGCTTCGCGTCGCTGATCCTGTGGAGAAAGACTGTGACCCATTCCTATACTGGTTCAATACGAGGTTTGAATACCATCGTCTTACTCGGATGGCTTTGGGCGTGCTCTCGGTGCCTCCAATGGCCGCTGAGTGTGAGAGAGTATTTTCCTCTTGTGGGAACATGGTGTCGGCGAAACGCCGTCGGCTACAGGGCAGAAACAATTACCATAACGCAAATTGTGAGGTCCTGGCTACGAGCGGGATTATTGGATGATTACGACGGGTTGCTGAAAGATTTAGTGGCGCAAGAGCTAGAGGGCGACGCGACACGACAGCACACTGACAAGAGCCACCGGGATATTCTGTTCAATGAATCATTTCAATCACTATTACTTCACTCTTTGGTACTCAATGATCATTATAGTTATCATACTGCTTATTCAGCAGTCATTTTATTTCAATATCACCCTCATGATGATAGTGATTAATGCGCCACTCTGGATATCTGTCACGTTCTAGCACGATCTAGCCTATATAACAGCTGGTATTGTCATAATAATTGCTACAATTGCGATTATTAGCCTGATCTTTTACCCTGTTGGCGTAACGGTATGACAGTCCGTCACAATATCCGTCATCTGGTTTTTCGTGTTCTCTGGTAGGAATCTCAATTGTAAAAACTTCGTATGCAGTATGCAAAACTAGCTTACGTGCCAACCGGGGAAGTACTGTAATACATATGGCTCTGTGTATCTGCTTCCGGAAGGGGACAGCATCGGTTGAAGCGGGTTTCCCCAGCTATTCCAAAATAGATCTTCCCATATATGCGTATGTGGATCTCCCTAAACATCTGGAAAGAATCCGTTACCATCCAGCCGGAGTTGTGGAGGGGCCCTATTATTAGGTACCATTTCATTCTTTGTGAGCATTAATGACCTTTCTACATAGCCATGGAAAACAGTCGTTGAGTTCTTGAGAGTCCTGATGTAGTACACCGGACTCCAAACTGTTGTCAATGCTCTCAAACAGGATTATCAATTTGGAAATATTATTTTGGGCCGCGGCGGCTTTCAGCTTTTGTATGAGCCTGTCGTACTTTTCAAGATTTTCTTCGGTAACCTTTGCTTTAGCAGCTATGCTTTTGCTGTGCCCTGCGGTTTCTGGCTCTTCTTCCATCTTCAATCTAACCCATAGTAGCGGCTTGTTTGAGAAGCAATGTATAAGTTGCGGCCCTTTAAATAGGATTTGTAGTATTCTGCAGAACCTATTCATGGGTACTCCTATGATTTCTCCGCCTTGTTTCAGTGTTTGTTTTTACTATCCCGTATTGATAAAGAAATAGTGGGTTTGCAAATCGCAGCCGTCGTGAAACAACTAGTCAGCTCGTTATGTATGTTCCAGCGCGGTGGATCTTTGATACGCACCAGCTGGTACAGACTAGTGTGATTCATTGTCTAACCATTTTCTAAGCTTGGAGTAATCACACAATGGTCTGTGATGTAGTTGAGTTCAAAATAGAATGATGTGTCAGGTATGATGGCAACGCTCGTATTGTACATATAGGCAAAGAGGGTATGCAAGAAAACCGAAACAAAGTCTCATTTCCGAGAAGGTGGAGAGGATAAAGACGAATATGAAAGGGAGAATAATAATTCAAACCAGAAAAAATGTGCGGATTACATATATTCGCAGTCTTACTACTATTGTATATACATGAGTAAGGGCGTTTTACATTATTGAGACTGCTCTAGGTTTGAAATCTGCTCAACATATACATATACATATGTTTCACAGATGCGAACTGTTAAAATACATTGACGATGGCTATGCAGCAGTACACCATCTTCTGTTCTTGAGTCTGGGACGTTTTCTTTCGCCGTGGATTTGAGAAGTGACATTTATGTATCTAGTTAAAAGTACCAGTATTGATGGCTAAAAGGGCTCATTGCGTCGCTTTCAAACTTATCATCCGACTCATCTTTGTTTTTAGGAGCCTCTACACCCCATTAAATAGCAGTGTCATCATCATTGTGTAAGATGTATATGCTTCTGCGTCGCCGCCGAACAAATGTCCAGCTGTCTTGATAATCATTCTGATCTTCGGGTAGTGCCTGTGGCGTGTCCGCTCCGCCCAGTACCTCCATGGCGAACCGTAAGAGTAAGTCCTCATTACCTTCCGTCTCGAGCACCAGTAAGTCATTGCCAGCTACCCCTTAGATAGGGCACTCTGTTTGATGACTTTTATAATACCCAATCCACTCAAGCTGCGCTAACAACTCCTGGCGAATTAGTAAGCATAAGCTTTCTAGTATGTTGCTCTGACTACATTGCCAGAACACATTGAGAGCTTCCGTAAGATATTTCTTTCCTCTAGAGTAGTTCTAGCAATCGTGTCACTAACGCTTTCAATTAAATCATTAAAAGCTGATGGATACCCACTGTGCATTTAATCCAAGTTTGTAGAGGCTGATGTTAAAGCTAAGTCTTGTGATTAATTGAGGTTTTCTCTCTTTCCTGTGAAAGATGATTACCTGGTATTTGTATGGAAAGTTGTTGTACCTATACTGCTACATTTATCATAGCTTTAGGCGTCGCATAGTCTGCGTTTTATGTCACGTAGGCGGCCTACGCTAGGCCGTTCTGACATAGAACCTTTTCTCTGTTTGTTTTGGCTATTATAGTACTAAATGCCGAAACGGAGCTCATAGATTTGACTATATTTTGCCCTTGAATTGTTTGAATTGTTTGAATTACGATAACAGATGACTAAATTCACACCTCTACGGCCGAGGAAGTCCTTCATACCTGGGCGGCTACATGGTTACATATCGAGCTCTGAAATAATAAATTGCATGGGCTTTCCTCCCACCCTGTTATTAATCCTGGGAATGAACCTTGTTCCAGACTGGTGACTGGACTGCAAGTAGAAGATAAAGCATGGTGGTCAAATTCTGAAAATCTAATTGAAGGATGTTAGATGGTATGGTGCTGGGTTGAAGACAGCCGAATGCTAATTTAATGAGCTGTCAGCTTCTAGAGAACCATAATTGTAGTCAAACAACTGTGGAAGCATATTTAGTTATTCAGGATCTGGATCATAGGTAATCAAATCTTGAGGACAATGAATGCTTGGTATATCCCCCCACTCTGCCGATAAGTTTACAGGAGGCAACTCTAGAGCCTTTGTGGGCTGAGTTTTCGTTATTATCAATGTTTCCGTATCCTTTGCACGGACATCACCGTATCAGGTAGCGATACTCGCTGTTTTATCGGCGCTGGCCTCATAGTTCTTGCTGTTGGTGACGGTCTTTTTATAGCTGAAAATGTCTCTTTAGCTATTGCTGCTGCTGTTAGCTGAAAGGTGTCCGGTCCAGTTATATTGGCCAATGGAACATCGGTATAATCTTTCCTCAGTCCATTGTAACCAGTCAGAACACCAAGCTCATATGCCTTTTTGAACAAGCCTTGTCTTCGTTTATTGAATGTGATGCTTCGTGCTTTCTGAGTTCCTAGACGATTCATTTCGATTTTTCGCCTTCCCATCTGTCTATCCAAAGCTGCAAGCTAACTCAGAATAAATATGATCCTAGGCTGGCTATCTGGCCTCGCCAGTTACGCGATACACCATGCAGTGAGTCATTCGAAACTAAGAATATAAATTCACATAAATTCATTAGTTCAGAGTTATGGAGACATGGTCGCCACCCAAGCATCCACCACAACCCCTGTTTCACCGCGCGAGCATTTGTCATAAGCAGATGTGAGTCCTCCTCTTTCAGGGATCTGCTTATGATCGCGTGTCCAGTTGGGTTTTGAGACCTCCAAACAAAGCCTACATGTTGCTTCCACATTGTTCAACGCTTTTTATATATAGACAAGTTGCCCGGTAAGATTTTTATTGTTTTTTGCATATACACCAGTTGCTTATTCACTTACTGAATAATAGACATGTACTATGTATTAATGTGCATAATGTTCTTTCCATAGTATCTTTGTTGGATACATATATATTTAGCACGTTCGGTTTATGTAAGTGCGAAGTATGGATTCATCAAGACATAACTTAGTTTGATCCGTTTGCTTTTGGAGTGCCAAAGATGGAAACTTTTATGTCCTGTACCTTCCGATTCGTCCTCTACATACGCATATCTTGTGCAGGTGGAGCGAAACCATTGAGGAAGTTGAGGTGAGCTGAGATACCCATAGCCTATATATGTGTTATGTAGATGCATAACACGGCATCCACTTTGGGAATATAAAATATATTGGCTGAGGCAACTAAGTATTTTTTCTGAGGTCTCTGTATGCAGGAAGGAGCAATAATAAATTAGTCGTCAATATCAATAATGCTGTTAAGTAATGTGACCCCAGTTGCCCCCAAAGCAATCAGTTTCGTGTTTCGCCGTAGAGCTTTGGAAATTAACTTCCCATATAGAGACGATAGTGGTTGACTGAAGAGTTAGTGAGCATTGAAGCACATTCTCAAGCGTAAGCCGTTGAACTCTATGACTGCAGGGCTAGATGTGAGCGTCCGCGAGTCGCATAAACGGATTGACTAGATACCGTCCAATTTCGACTCCATGTGGCATTGTCGTATATGCAGGGTTGTAATGCAGTTATGTATCAAGGCACCATGTCTTTTCGGCAGCCAAAACTAAGCACATTCACGCCTAGCCCCCTTTGAGGTAACAAGTAGTAGTACTACGATAAGTGCGAAAAGTGCGAGGGAAGGCGTTATGGAAATAGAGGAGCACACATCTGTGGAGTGGGTTTTGACGTAAAACACCATATCTGCCAGAATTCCTTTATGGAGACCTAGACAAGCCGAATGTCACGACCCAACTGTCAGACAGTTATAGTGTCGCATATAACGGTGTGTCGCACGTCGCTGAAGCCGGCGCCCGGTCTTACCCGGCGCTACGGTGGCACATAAGCTAATGTGTGCAAATCGCGCAAATGATCGAAAATTTGATACTGAATTTAGCAAAACGGCGATTTCTACATAGAAGACATCATAATCTCGTACAATAACATCTTAGCTAATAAATAAATATAATAAATCAATTTATATACGACCAATTAAATACCTTATTTTTTATCTTATTAACTATAGGGTTGAATGCGCTGCTGAATGCGCTATACTGCTGAATGCGCTGCACTGCTGAATGCGCTGCACTGCTGAATACGCTGCTAAACGTGCTGTACTGCTGAATGCGCTGTACTGCTGAATGTAGTGCTATAATTATCCCTTTAACTGCGATAAAGGAGCAATGTAGTCACTTGTAGGGTTTGTAGCCAATTAGATTGCATAACATTTTGGGTACCTAATTCCCTATAGAAATTGGCTGATGATAGAAGTCCCAGCAATTTGGCTGGGTACAAATGGCTATATTGCAGATATCGCATCCCCGCCTAGTCTTAGTTGGCTTATTAGCCCTTGAATTGAGGCTATTTACGTTAACCTCACGTAAGGCCTGGCTTCGTGATCGGATTTCCCCAATGCGGAGGCCTTTGCAGGCTATATAAAGCGATGACTTATTCCGTTGGATGTGATTATGCTGTGAAATCGGCGTAAGTTATAGTGTTGAAAGTTGGGCTAGTACGCGGTCTCGCGTTGTACTACCTCTCGGGCCGGGGTGGTGTGGGGCAGATACCGCTTTGCTCCTTTATCGCAGTTAAAGGGATAGTAGATAATACTGAGTATTTATAAGAGTATACTAATTTTAATAATAACGCATTCAGTAAGACATTTAATAGAATAAAAAATAGGCTATTATATTAACTATATATAAATAAATTGGTCTATTATAATTATTTAATAGCTAAGATATTGTTGTGTGAGATTTTATTCTCTTGTATGAAGAAATTGCTATTTTGTCAAACTCAGTAACATCAGATTTTCGATCATTTGCGCGATTTGCACACATTAGCTTATGTGCTACCGTACGGCGCCCTTATCCGCCTCCAACGGATCTGGTAACCAGACCACTGGGACTGACAGCGGCGTAAGCCGATGTCAGCAAGGACCCGGATGCGTAAAGTCCAGGGACCTTCAACAACCGCGAGCAGCTTCGGTGGTCGCGATTGAAGATCGACTTGAAGATTGCGCTTGCAGCATCCAAGGACCGGCCATCAATATCCTGAGATAACTTTCTTACTCCTCGGACTCGTATTAAGGGACCTGATCATATCAAACTGCCAAGGGACCTGCGCCAACGTCAGCTGCTGTCAGAGTAGGGTTACAAGGGAGTGGACGAGTGTACAGCTAGCAGCTGTCACGTAGCTACTCCACAGCTAGGTCTCAGATGATGACGGTTTCAATTCTTGCTCTTCTACTCCGTATCCTCTATGGTTATCCGCCGGTTTTCGTCCTTCGGCGCCGGAATAACCCTCGCCCGTCGGCCCCAAACGGCGGTCATCCATGACGGCTGCATCGGGATATACAGTCGCCTGTCACTGACAATTGTGCTTCTCTCCTCCGCATACACTACCTTGTTTTCTGAATCCTCCTTTTCTGCTAGAAACTTTTGGTACTATGAATTATTTCAAGGCCTCGTATGTATTTTCCCACCCATGTATATGGTCCCGGCTCTCATCACATTCTAGATGTGGTTGTGCTATCCTTTAAGGGGAGTACCAAGTCCGAGATGGGGCGACGCAAATAATGCTAAGTTCTATTCGGCATCTTTAGACAGCGTTCCTTTAGTTCTTGGAAGGACATCAACTCCCCATGCACTTAATCGTGTGTTTATATGTCGACATAATTGAGTTGTTTTTAAGTGATTAGATAATTTATCTACTTTCTAGAACAAGCAAGACTATGGCTGAGGGGAGTTTGAGCTTTTAACGTTAACGTTGTAGCAAAACGTGTTATATCGTCAGATAACATCCATCCATCAGCATCCGGCATATATGTTCTGAGTGATCTGAAAGCCACTCGAGTCTTTCTGATGCCGCAGATGTGAAAGCCACATGATACATAGAGAAAAATGGTGGCAGAGTATCACCGTTTTTGAAGCTCCCTTGGGGGGTGCATTAGAAAATTACAGATTCGCAATTCTAATAGGGAGCGCAACTCCAAGAGAGGTCTGGTCCATTGTATCGAAGAGTTCGAGATCGAGAGCATCTCCCGTGGCATTAGCGATCCTAGTGAGTTCTACAACAGTTTTTTCCTCCAATATAGCATCATCCCATTAACTATTAACTGTTATGATGTCAAAAAGTAAGAAACGCCATGGCTTGTAATATACATGCTCATATTCTACCTGTGCGTCTTCTCCAGCTTTGGCGCGAGGGCAGCATATCCTGGATATGCTTGTGTTTCTTCTTAAGTCTTTGCACCCTCATCTTCAGTGCCGGCAATCTCACATGCTTGTTATATCTCTCATTGAAATTGACCCCAATCTCATCCCACGCCACGTTCTCAACCCTTTGTTGAACTAAAAACATATTTTCCTCCGTCAAATCATCAAGATTCAGCGCACTAAGTGCAGGTTGAACGGGCAAGGGTAGCCTATAAGGGCTCAGCTCAACGATATCTGGCAGTGTTTTTCTCGGTGGAATGTCTTCGAGGAGAAGCGGAGAGGTGGGGTACTGAAATGGTTCGTACAGTGGCGGTGGCCAATATTCGTATGCTGGGAGTTGATATGCGCCAAAGGAGGAATCGTCAACGGAATTACAATAGTTCCATGGAGAGGAATCATATTGAAAGGCATCATATTGAGATGCGTTATATGGTAACAGCTGGTAGCAAGCGAAACAGTGGGTGGGCGTCTAGAGATACACATTATATTCAGATAAGTATAATCGCGACAAAAGCTGGAGCGGCCTACTTACTGAGAGATATATAGTATCCATCATGACGGTTAGGCTAGGAAACATTTGCGACTTGCTCATATTTACTCTCTTGGTCACCTGCTTATCCTTATAATTTATCGCCTCGGTTGTATTTACATACCTAACTGCAGCTCATTCACCATCTACAGATATCTACAGTCGCTACATATCGGACCAATGAAGCAAGTGGGTTGTGGAGTTTTGGCTCCACAGAATAAGCGGCCTTACATTTAAAACCAAAGACTGCAGCCAAAAAAAGTAGCTGAGTGTGCAGAATTCAACAGCACACCACTGAGCTTCCTTGCTGGGGCTATGTGCGGCAATTTTCCTTGAATCTTGATTCGAAGAACGGTGAACACTCCTTTGATTCGTCACCCATTGTCCTTGCAGGCCGAAAGTGGGTGGTTGTTATATGCCTAAACGGGAGGCAACAAAGAGGCGATCCGTGGCTTGGAAAGTGAAGCCAGGCACCAGGCTTGGCCGGATGATGAAGTCTGCACTAAGCATCATAGTAAATGTAGGTTTCTTTTTTCGTTTTGTATTTTTTTCTTTCTTTTAAATATTAAAAGTGATGGTCCGCCTGCTGGGGGGTGGTTTCGGCCGCAGCCTTCTGTCTTGTTGGTTCAAAGAATCTTTAACCATGTTAGCTCGTTGACTTACGATTCAGGGCAATCGATGGCGGTTTAGCATCGGTGCTTAGGTCTCTGGGCCGACGACCAAGCTTTCCGCCTTCATAACCGGCTTGCTCCACCTGGGTGGTTACTACCATGCGTACGTTAGCCTCATGTAAGGTCGCTGTCGGCGATCGTTTCCATCTTTTCTGCGCTGTGCTCACAGACAGTAGGCGAAGACTCACTTAGTAGCACTGCTGTACGGAGTACATACGGCGGATTTCCTGTAAAGTGATTGCATAGACCGAATTGCTTGGTGCACAACCCAGAGCATCGGAGGAGGGAAAAGAAGACCCAAAAAAAAAAAAGACGAAGAGCAAGATAGAAGGAGATACACTTCGCCTGCTAAATTGCCGTCCGGCCAAGCGGCATCTGCTGTTGTTCTGTTCTAGTTGTGAACGATTGATTTTGAGCCGCCCATGGACCAAGGCGGCTTGAAACTCGTCCGTGCGCGGAAGCGGGCTTGGTGATGCATACTGTAGTAGGACTGCTACATGACAATGCGTGGCGTTTTCTGTTTACGCAAATGGCTGTCTGGTGGGGCGGGACAGCGGAGTAATTTGCCCCACAAATGACTCTGTATGACTGTTTGAAGACTAAAAAAGGATTCTGGCCGGTTCGGATTGCATTTTGCTTCAAGGCAGTGAAAAAAAGTGGAGAAAAAAAGGGCCTCTATTTATACTTTAATAACCATTGCTTAGCCATCCCGACGTTGCAAAGGCATTCTGGCGTTAAATTCACGAACTCACTCGCGGTAATGTACATCCATATATTGCTCCTTTGACATTTCACGGCGGGGGCATGTATGAGAGAAATACAAAGCATGCCAATAAGATGTCATCCGAAAAACAAGGGCCCTGAATCGCACGAGATCGGCAAAGAAGCTCCGCCATCGTATATTCTGCGATCATTTCGCCTATAGTAGCTAAGAGGGCCATGCCCAGTCCTCTGGTACGTTGTGTTCATATGACAGCGGGGAAGCGCGCTGAAATACACGTACCATGTACGTGCGATGTGAGAGATTGGGAGTGGGTCGGGTGACAAGGCGACAAGTGCACGTAAGCGGGTCGACTACCACAGCCAACGGCTATCTAGCCCTTGCAGTAGCGCTGCCAAGCAACAGGCTAGGTCGAAACAGGGAAAGGTTTGTGAAGGCGGGGGGGTGGCATGCCTTGACACCACGAGATGTTTTGGTCCGTATCAAAAGCACCGCAGCTTTTCTGTACCACTGCTTTCAAGGCCTGCTGCGTGCCAGAAGCTAGTAAAATAACCAGAGTAAAGGCGGCAAGGTCATTTATAGGTAGTCGGAGGAGGAACTCCGACGGTTCGACCTCCAAGGTAACAGCGGAAGAGACAGGGATCAAGCCATTGCATGAGACGAGGTAATGAAGACCAGCAGTGACGTGAAGTTGACCCAGCGCAGGTGGCAACTTGACCTTGAGGTACGGATTACAGAAATCCTTCCAACGCAGCTGGCAGCCTCAGTCTCCGTTTTTTCTATGCAAAACCCAGGCCACGGCGCGATCCATGGGGCATGCGGCTGCAGCAATTCACCAGATCTTTCCAAGACGACCACGTATGTTGATATGTTGATTATGTGTGTTGAGCCTAGGTATATTTTGACTACAAAATTTAACATCACTTTCTCCAACCGCAGCTCATCTTGTGTGCCCATCACAGCGATCATACGTCATTCCGAAAGCAATAGCCTGGACGGGGGAGACACGGAGTGCTGGAAATAAAAAAAGGCTTAATATTAAAGGGACACCACATGAGATCTTGTTGTCCGACACAGCAACCCAAGCAGCCAGCTGCCTCAGTCAGGGCAAATTCCGATACCTTGAGGACATATGGCAAAGTTGTGCTCGTCGGGAGTCACCAGGGAGAGGATGTAGTTCAGGTCGTCGTCGCCAAGGCCATTGACTGAGCCGTACTTGATGACCTGGTCCTTCAGCACGAATGTTATATATCTTTTATAAAAGCCTGAATGAAGCAGTGCCTTGCAACAAAGGTAAGAACAGCGGTCAGACACCGTGATCGTTCAAGCAGTCCAAACAAACAAGAATGAGTAGAATGGTGCTCACGAGGCGAAGCAAGACCAATGTCGTGCTTAATCAAGTCTCAAAGAAGTTCATGCTATCCCATTCGGTGGGGCTAAAGTCAAGGGCCGTTTGTCTAGCCATGTTTTTAGCTAATGTGTTGTATGTTACAGCTGACGCTTAGGAGCGCGGTCGCACCGTGGGGAACGTGGGACGGTTATGTGTTAGCTGCCGAATGTTGTTCTCCCTACCTCTGTAAAAATGCGTTGACTAACCATACGTGTCGTAGCCCACGCCGTTCCCTGAGGATCGGCAGTTTTGCGTCAAACCCCACAACAGATTTGGCTTCGGAACCGCGTCGCGGCAGTACGGACAACTCTTTAACTTGCCGAGCCATTTCCTTATACACCGTTCGCCGAGAACATGCTTGCATTGTAGTCGGATGGCGTCTTCGTAGAGGATTTCTGTCTCTGTATTTGGCGTCTGGTAGTCGTTGTAACAGATAACGCAGTCTGTGGAAAATGGGCAAAAGAATAAGAAAACATGAACGGAAGAGGTGGGTTAGAGGGGAGGGAGCAAAGGCAAAAAACATACATCTCTCATCCTTAGGCAGACCATCAACCTCGCCTTGAAGCAGACGCTGCGGACGGCTGCTGGATGTCGCCGTCTGGCTGGCATCGTGGCATTCCCAGCGCTGACGGTTCACGCCGTGCCTTGGCCTCTGACGCATCCATCTTTCATCAGGTAGGCGGGTGTCATGGTGAATCGCGCTTTCCTGGCTACCCGGCAGCTCTAAGCTTGCGGCCTGCGCGATCGGCTGCAAGTATGTTAGCCGTCGTCCAGGCAGGTGGCGGCTGAGGGCCAGAGGTGGCAGCTCGGAGCCGTCTCGGCGCTGGGCCCGCGGACTACCTGTAAGTGAGGGATGATTAGCCATCGTAAAATAACATGCGGCACGGCCTTGTATCATAACCATGTGGTTTTACTGCATTGCATCGATTAGAGAAGAGAAGAGACTAGTCCTCACCCTTAGCTAACGCGTAACTTACTGCAGCCCTTGATCATGGCAAGAGTCTAGGTGTTAATCTAGGTGTCGATGTGGGGGTCAATCTAGGCGCAAGCAAAGAGTCACGACCGGAGCTAGAGTGCCTGGCCTGGGCGGTGCGGTGATTTGGCGGCAATTCGCAATAAGAGCCACACTCCTCAGAATGGAGGCCAGGAATTTGGGTATGCGCCTGGCCTTTCATGTACTACTTATAAGTGACTGGGGAACGAAAGGCCTGCATAACACCTGCCTTGGTATGTTGTAACTAGAGGTTACGGCTAGTGTGAAGTTGTAAAATACTGCTGCCACTAATGAACACTGGCAGCGAATATGGGCATGATTGAGCCGCAGCCCTGTACGCGCTGCGGTGGACAAACCTGAGCCGGTCATAGTTGGGCTATCTTATTGTGTCGGCTACCCTACTGTCTCATGCCGATAAACAGTTAGGTCCGCTCGGATCCTGAGCAAAACTGCGGCGTTGACGTTTGTCTTTGGGGCATGATTGTAGCTGAATTGTGCGATGGAAGAGACTCGCAAACTGCGAAGGTCCTATAGACATTGGGGGAAATATGCGCGCCGGCACGCACATGCCCGTCTCCTCTGCTGTTTCTATGTATACGTAAATATTTACCTATATATGTATGTGTATGCCTAGCTTTGTAGCAGCGCTATGGCTCTTATTATCCGCTTTTCTAACCCAACAGTTCGTGATGGGTCTCATCGGCGTCTGGCTATGCGTCTTAGTTGCTGACTTCATTCTCTAGGTTTCAGTATCCCGCTCCTATGCGCTGCGGCAAATCTTGGATTCACTACTGCTACACCGGTATGAAAAGATTGAATCATCACTACCCAAACCATCATCACCCGAACTGTCGTCGACTGAACCACCAGCCTCATCATCAGAGTCTCTTCAACCGCATCCTTCAAAGCTAATACAAACCACGAGTCACTTCCAATCATACGTAAAGAAATGGCTCGACGGCCTGTATCTCCGAGACGATCAATAAATTAATGGATTTAGCCCCTCGAGGTCTTTGAGAGCCCTTGTTGCGCTAGCATTGGTGCTGCAGAACACAGCGGCTATAGTGTTTCCGCTGTAGAGCGGTGGCGTCCTAGATATCTTAACCCGATCTGGAACGCTCTCCTGCTTGAATCTGCTGCCGCTAGCGATCTTGTCGTCCCTGTGGAATGGTGTTCTGCTGGTCAGGCAGGCCCCTGTCCAAATTACCTGAGCTCATACGCTGTTCGCGCTGTTCGGGTGGATAGTATGGTATGAGATTATCCTGCACATCGACCTTTCGACATTCTCCTCCTCGCAGCCAAGTACGTACCGCTACGCCAAACCCCAATTTCGACCAGATCTGACTATATCAATTAAAGATTGCGCGCCAAGCAGTGGCTGGAAGCGCAGTAAGGATCCGTTCGATTGTCCCTCAAATTTTCCCCTCCCCTTTTTCTTTTTCGTTTCTTCTAAGGTTCTAGGATTAATATCTAAAGATCTCTAACTAAACCGGCAACTAGAATATTAATACTTTACTTAACTAGGTATTAGTATATAATAGCACTAGATATTAGGCATGATAATTGCTTTTTACTTATACCTCTATAGAGAATTCACTTTAATCTTAACCTACTAGTAGAAGGATACGAGGATCAGATACACCACTAGTGAGCTGTATATAGGAATACATGCAGTAAACAAGGCATATGGATTTATCCGATATAATCATGTAAATAAGGTCTAACTAATATTCTTTAGTAGGTTTAATTATAGCAACTGTGGATGCTGACGAACATTTTTGTTGTTCATAGCCCCTTGCCTCATGACAGGGTCTGCCTTAACAAACATCCACAATCATGGTTTTAACTTCTGATACTTACTCACGCTTTAGATTTACAGCTCAAATAAACATCAGGACAGCTTGAGAGCTATTGGCGGTTTCATAATCCGTGCGGGCACATTTCAAGGATGCTGACTCGACGGCGTCGTAGTGTGTAACGAACCATCATATCATTACGCCAAGCAAGGCAAAAGGTTGGGCTATTACTCGCAATGACTGTGGCGGTACCAACTACTATTAGGCATCAACTATGCCGAAGGCTGATATCGTGATAAGTAACATCAACAGTTTGATTGCCTACATCCAAGGCAGTATAACCTTGCAGCATCCGCGGTATCTGTATGCAGAGAGTCAATCCTCGGAATTCCGGTATTGTATGCATGCGTGGGCAAAGTTCGGCCCCCATCCTTCTCTTTGGTTCAGCCATGTCACTGTATTTATGTTTCTCGCCTCTTTAGTCTTTCGGGGCCATGTATCGGCATCCAAAATATAGATTTCTTAACTCAAACACAAAAGTTCTGTAGGTACGGAGTATGTAGGAGTGGGATCTTGAGTTTCTTTTTAACTCAAAGCGGTATGACAGGGCGGCTACAAACGGCCTTCTGGTCCGTTTCCTCTATCAGTCAGGGAAGGTATGGACTCAATTGGGCTGCATTGGACTTTTTTATTGACCACATTTCGTCAGAGATGACTGAACCCTGAGCTTGTACTTTAGTTATCCATAGCCAACTTATGTCTTCTTGCGCGTGCTACCTTGAATGAAGCGCCACCGCTCTTATTGTTTGCAGATTCTGGTCACCGATATGATTTTTGAATTATCAATGACAAACAATAGCCACAATAAAATCCGTAAACCGCTATCCACTGTGACCTATCTTCCGTCTGTTTTTCATGATAGCGCCCAACATGTACATTTTATGTAAACACAAAACAAGCATAATACTACCATAATAGTCAGGACCCCAGCAAGAAGAGATCGGCTGTCTTTTATGTGGTGATTATGTGATAATCATCAGGGAACAGCAGATCTAAGACGCGTAGTATTCCATCGCGCAATAACTAATACATATAAAAAATGCCTCCTCAAATCTTTTTTTTTCTTTCTCTTTGTTCTATCCTATGTCCACTAAATCTCAGTTTCGGAATTGCCTCTCTGTATACGTTACGAAGACAATAAGCAAAACCTACGAAGATGTATCATCCATTCAATCCACAGGCGCACGGTTAATGCAGTGCCGCCGAAACAAGGAGCTAGTTGTCGCTCGGAAAACTTCATTGAAGAACTTTGACGAAATAGCACGACTTACTCACCCGAACCTCAGCACTATCCATTGTGTATTCTCTTCTACTGACCAGATGACTATTATTTATGAATATGCAGATATCTCTTTCTTTGATTTCCCGAACATTGCTCCATTGACTAAGAAGGAGATAGCAAGCGCAACCTCACAAGTTCGTGGCCCTCTCCGCGCCGCCGCAGTTGTAAATTTCCAGCTAACTGCCTACTAGTTTGTGAGCGCAATCCACTACTTAGTTTCTCATCTGCCGCCATTCCCCATCCATAACGTACGCCTTTCGCTCTCTGGCCAAGTGAAACTGCGTGAGTTTATCTTCGTTATTTACACCGCCACCATGCTACTAACTAATTTGAGTTCTGGACTTTGGATTTTACTCTCAAATTCCACACACAACAACGTATGACTATTGGAAAAATTTCTGTGGGGAGGTCATATCAATGTTCGAGGCGCCACACCTGGCATACGAAACGTCCTGCGAATTGTCATGCGAAGCATGTTGCCTTTTTAGAATGTCGACAAACCAGATCCCGAATTCTGATGTAAAGCTAGCCCCATCGTAAAGTATTGAAAGAAAGGTTTTAACAACGACTACGCAGCACATATTCTTCGAAATGTCGTCTGGGCCAAGAGACCTGGCTTTGGCAGCAAGAAGTGCGGCGAGAAAGTTAATGTGCAGAGAACAGCCGGTAGGATTTCGCTATAGTATATGATGTGAAATAAAAAGAGAATATAGAAAGAGAGATAAAAACATATTTAAAAAAGGGAAAAAAACAAACAGACAATCACAAACGTTCTCGACGCGGCCCCTCGAGCGTCATCATAGCATCTGGCACTAGCTGTGATTTGTGGATCTTCACACCCAGGCTCTTCTAGCCTTCCATATTTAAATATGCATCCAAGTTTCAGAAACTAAAGGTTCAAAAGAAATACTAAAAAATTATGCATAGCTTCGAAGCCTTTTGTCGGACCACTAACAAGATATTTGCCTACGTCTCCCTCCTAGCGGGGCTTGTAAAGCTGTATGGTATAGTAGAGTTTGTGCAAGCGGCGTTGTATTTTGGTAGGCGAGCTACTGTTTCCTTTGTTATGTTTATTCTTGAAGCATCGCGTTTTAAAGATCTATTTATTTAGTGTAGGCCTTCATCACCATGAATAGGTCGTTTCTTCTCTACTACTTCATCCCAGCACAATACGCTCGCCGTTTGATGCCCTCTATTGACTCCATGCCATTTGAGAAGTCTTGAATCTAGTTAGGTTTATTTTAATTCAATCGTATCAGTCGTCAGCAGCACGCTGTGTTTTCTCAAGGCTAGCCGTCCCAATTGGGGAGAAGGGGAGCTTCTTCCACTTGAGATACCCGAGAACCACAGCTAATATAGAAGAGAAAAACACAGGCACTCTTGTTTCTACTTGAGAACAGCAAACATGCTTGACAATAGTAAGGGAAACCACTGCTCTAGATGACTTATTCGTCGTACAAGAACCTATTGATTTAGCTGGTAAAGAAGACACTCTCTGTTCTTCCATACACTTCATCTAGGGTAAGGAGGAATGGAACCCATATCAATAAGAAGTGACTTCTTCCTTCTACTATGATGAGCTTATTGATATCAATAAATCTGCCATATAATATAGCAACACGGCTGCATGCAGATTGTCTAAGTACCCTTGAGTCCTCCGAAGAGAGGACAGACTTTTCGCCTATAGACCTAGCGACCTATGATTCACTACCGCGCTCAAGCCAAAAAGAAGATATCGGAGATAATTGGAACGAACCCAAAGGCCCGCCATTCGAAGGGCAGGAAGAAGGAAATCTCTCCCATACCATTCAACGAGTAATAAAGAAAGTAGGATGAATATTTAATTCGAACACGGGAAAATGGCCTATATGTTAGACGGAACAAACCTATAGGGAAATTCAAACAGACAGAGTCAACCTTAAGTGGAAGACACCGCGCTTACTAAAACAAAGCAAACTTAAAGAAAGTGATAGCGCCTTGCAGCTACAACTAAGACTAAAAGCTCTATCATTCAACAAAAGCCTGCTATAATTATAGAAGCTATACATAGTAGTCTTAGTTGCAGCAGTCTTAGTTTACATCATAGCTGTGTTTTCAACACATTTTATTATGCAGTTATTTTAAGCCCCCTCCACATGTCATTGTTACAGTCACTTTTTCATCCAAAGCTGCTGTATATAAAGACATTTGCGTATCATGTTTTTGCGACAAGATCAACATTAAAACCTTGTGCTTTCCCCGCCCATAGAAAGCAGATAAAATCACTGTTTACGACAGTCGCTGTATGAAGTAACAAAAAATGGACAAGAAAGGGAAAGATGGATTTACTGGGCAAGAGGTGCATACTTCAAATACTGTAGGAGACACAGCTTACTAAAAATGTCAAAGCCCGAGATTCTATTTTGGAATAGAGCCTATTGCCGTATTATTGCATCACTCACGAGGAAAATCAATCATCTCAAAGACGAGAATCTTCAGTTATCAATAAGGAATGATGAATTGGAGTATCATACGCCCCAGTAGAGGAGTCCACGCGAAGGAGATACAGGCTGCGCGAGTTTGCATAAGTAACATGAACGCAAATATCGTTACAATTCACAGCGCCCGGGAAGTAAGCTGCCCGAGTGGTATTGATTTTGCAACCCAAGACACCAATCAATGAGGAATATTGACCATGAGGCGTAATACTTGGGAAAGAGCATTCACTGTAGCTGAAAGCGCGATGACAGCGAGCAAGACTGAAAACATCTTTTTTAGTCGAGTTTGGTTATTCAATTGATCAGCGGATCTCGACCGTCACATTAAATAGATAGTGTGCCAGCATAAACAATCCATGATTAAACTTTGCCTCTCACTTGAGGACGATATTTGTATTGACGGTTATTTTTACTAGTGTTAAAATTTCGCCAAACTGCTGCCACCGCTCAAGAGCTCTGTGTGCTGGCACACGCGAAAGTCGCGGCCAGTGGCATAGACGTTAACATTTTAAAGCTATTGCCGCCCTAAATGGTTCACGAATTCCTAAAAATGGACTTGTTATGTTTCCCTTTAGCTCTTGTCGCACCTGGAGATATCTCGTCCACTCTATGACGATCGCCGTAGCTCTTTTATTAGTTGTGCTACAGTGTTGTACTTCGGCACGGTTGACGTAGGGTTTGATAACATTTATGAACTGCAATTACTGTGCTGTAGGTACAATCTAAACTAATCATTATAATTTAAGGCCCACAGCGTACAACCACTATCCTCCTAGCAAAAAATCTACTCAAATAGCTTCACACCCCGTTGAATGGAGTATTTCCGCCTATGCATACTCCCATTAGCACAAAGGTATGTGCAAATCGACTACTGAGCATCGTATTTACTTTTTCTCTCAGCAATTCTCTTGACACCATGTATCACTAAGTCAGCTAAATCAATTGACAGGATGATCAATTAGATTGTCCTAATTACCAGACATGCTTTAAATAAGTCTTAACCATGATCCGCCAACATTTAGCCCGTTAGCAAAGTTTTAGAGCTTCCACGCGACAAAGAATGATATCATCAACTAGCAGTAAAACGGGTTTTGGATACTTATCTCTTGAGACGAAGACGAGCGAGGTGTGGACCATACAAGCGAGTATGGAACACCCACGTACTCCTCCTAACATGCTTGCCCGATAGCCCATTCGCAATGAATTTTGTTAAACCGTTGAGTTCTTGATATAATAGCCAACTGTAGTACTTCGCCAATTGTTTCTTATCTCTATCTTTTACGCAGGTTCTACTATCCCCATTGTATAGACAAGCCGATTTGGTACCTACTTTGAGAGCAACCTTACAGTTGAAACCCAATGTGTGGTCAACTTTGCGTTAGGCTGCAGCTAAAAGATAGCTGAGCGTGCGGAATTCGACAGCACACTTCCTTGCTTGAACTATGTGCAATAATTTTTCTTGACAGTTAATTGGAAGAACCTTTGATTCCTCGTCC
The DNA here is from genome assembly GCA_930272545.1 of Sphaerostilbella broomeana. NCBI lineage: Eukaryota > Fungi > Ascomycota > Sordariomycetes > Hypocreales > Hypocreaceae > Sphaerostilbella > Sphaerostilbella broomeana. Next base: position 3,883 of record CAKNET010000124.1, on the reverse strand, counting down.
ATTATGCTTGTAAGCTAAGCTAAAGGTAGGTAGTTGTTATATGCCTAAACTAGAGGCAAGAAAGCAAGCCACAGCTTGGAATGTGACACCAGGCACTAAGCTTAGTCAGATGATGAATTCTGCACAGGACATCACAGTAAATATTGTTTTGAGCACTAAGGAGAGTAATAAACTATATAATGTAATATTTATTTAAAAACTATTCTAATTTAAATTATAACTGTTCGCTATTTTCTTTTTAATTATTAACTATTTTTTTGGAATTTCTATATTTAAATTTTATAATTTTCATTATTCCTTAAAAAGATCAAATTTTATTGGTTATATAATTTTCTTTAATTACTGTTTACTTTCACTTAATAGTTTCTATTTTTGTTTTTGTATATAAACTAAACATTTTAATAAAAACGCGCTAGTACTCCAACGTAAACAAATCTAATTTATATGTAATTTCTTTAATTGCGAATAACTTCATAATAAAATGTTAGAACAACGCAAATTTGGTACTAAAATAAGCGCCAATCGCCAGAAAAACTATGAATCTGATTCCAAACAAAAAGCCGCAATGCTTGAGGCGCTATCACATAGCGAATCCTGCCGCTAGATCGCCAAGGAGTTCAACACACAACAGTCTCTCGAATTAAACAACACTAGATTAAAGACGGTATACTTGAGAAAAGGCCTCGCAAAGGGCATACACATAAGCTTAGCAAGGCGCAGGTTTGTTATATTATAGTCTTGCTTAAGCAAGAGCCGGAAATTAGCTGGAATTCCTTAGTTAGCGCACTCGGCAGCCATATAAGTACTTGAACTATCCGCCGCGCTTTACAAGACGAATACAAGCGCAAATAAAAGTCAGTCAATAGGATTGAATTATTAGAAGAATCAGCAGCTTCTCGGCTTCAATTTACACATACTTGGGAAGGAAACGAAGAAGATTTAATGCGGGTATAGCACTTTAAAAACTACAGGTTGGTCCAAGGGTTAACAGCTAAAGAGAGTATCTTCTCTAATAAGTCCTCTATCCAAAGTTCACTCAATAACCGCCGCGCTTAGGTGTTCCGGAAGCCTCATAAACGCTTCCAATATCATCTAGTCAACCTTACGGTCTATAGAAGGTCCAAGATCTCTCTCATAGTGCGGGCAGGCATCTGGAAGGGTAGTAGGACCAACCGTATCATTATAAGACGAGATAAACGCCTCCGACGCCATAGTTATAGCTCAATATCGCATCAAGAAGCTTTACAAAAGGGACTTTTACCTTATTATAATAGCACACAGCGTTTTCAATAGGATAATATACTAATACACCGGTTTGAAGACTCGGAGACTTAGCTACGGCTTCATGCAATTAAAGTCATTGATTGGCCGCCGTATTCCCCCGACCTGGCCCCTATTGAATATGTGTGGAATGCCCTCAAGGGGAAATTGATGCTTGATTTTCCCTATCTTCGCACTTTAAGAGCTAACGCAGCCGATGTGGCGGACTTAGAAGAGAAATTACAACACACTTGGCTTTTATTAGACTAAGATCTTATTAATGATCTAATAGATTTAATACCATGTAGATTGGCTGCGGTGCGACAAGCATAAGGTTGGTATACCAAATATTAAACTATAGATTCAGGGCTTTTAAATGATATATTTTAATTATAATTTAAATTTAAATTCATAATGTTATTTGAGGTTAAAGTTATCCCTACTAAAAGCCGTGATGGTCGTGAGGTAGCGCGGGGTATGGGCGGTGCTAGACTTCTGTCACATAACTGTAACTTCCGTTGCATTTCGTCAGGTACATAAGGCACAAGACCATACTTACAAAATCGCTAAGAGTCGGAACAGGATGAAATTTATAAGCAGATTAATAGGACCTTAGTGAGCTACCCCTCGCTCCAAGTGCCTTTTAGTATCTAGAAATATATGGGAGGACAAGGGTGGGCACGGTGCTCCGCATGACAGTGCGAGCCCTCTTAGGAAGTTACTTTCTCATTTACGGTAGGATACATGCCTGGTTTACAGCATGGCTCGCCGTGCACACCTCCGCCAATCTCTATTCTAATCATTTCCGCTACTAGATTAGGTTCTATAGTAAGGCTGCATATCAGATCTATGGTTAAATGCTACACCATGTCCTTCTTGATCTTTATAAAATTGCGAATTACTTCATTAATGAGGAAGTGATGCTGCTATGTGAAAACCCCATTCTCTATCTATAACTCACGTGAAATAATGGGGCATGGAAGGCCATGGAAGACCATGGAAAGCAGGAGACGGCGAGGGACGGCCAGGACAGCCCAGGCAACAGCCAGGTACCGCTGGTTGTGGGTGTCGCCCTGAGCGAACCTGCGAGAAGCAACGAGGTAGTGCCTTATGTGTCAAGAACCATGAGTCAAAGTGACTGGCCAAGCGACGATGTGAGTGACTCTCAGAGTTCTCATTCTCTTATTTCCGATAGCGAAGGGTCTCAGCCTGCAACACAGATCCAAAGGAGCCATCTGAGACCTCGAAGACCCTCCCATCTGGGCCGCCCGGCAATCGAGATCTAGAAACGTCGTCGGACGAAGACGAACCAACGATTCCCTATAATATCGAGTGGAGATTGCGTATAAATGACCGGAAACGGGGAGGCGAATCGGAGCACGGCATTGTAATGCTACCATAGACGTTCTAGAAGCGCACCTTGCGAACGAAGTTAGAGGAGGCAAGCGCGAAGAAGCTTTACCAAGTAGACGGCACAGAAATTGTAGTATCCATCGACCGTCGTAAACCGGCCTCTTTACAAGGACCTTCAAAAAGCTGAATATTAAATAGCGAGAGATCGATAAGTAACACCGAGCATGGAATAAGCTTCCTAAGATAGGCAAGAATAGTAACGTGATAACCATTACTATTACATTCAATTACACGTATGTTAACATTAGTAAGCCGACAAGAGGAAGCGCAACAGCCATTCAGCAAGAAAATATAGAAGCCAGAATTAGCGATGGAGCTGTTCTTAGCCGAGGGGTGTGTATTAGGAAGGCATTTGCCCTAATGCGTTGCCCAGGCCTTCCGTGTAGAAAAGGTGACCATTGCTGGCAATATGAAGGCGAATACTACCAACTCCATCCTCATCACGTTAACATGCTTGCCGATCCCTTACAGGCAGGGAAACCTCTTAACGGGCACGACGATGTCCTAGAAAGCTTTCGTCAACTGGAGCTAGATGACAACAGTGAAAGGAAAGAGAGGGAAGAAAAGGAATATAAAAGGGAAAAGGAGAGCCACAAGCGGAAGCGACGGGGCTCGGATGGGCTTATGGTAATTCATTGCAACCGCCAGCAGTGTACATCTGAAGGCTAACCCCTTACTCCCGATCTTGTCTTCCCAACAACGCCACTCATGAGTTGTTTTAGTGAGTCCAGTGCAGACTTGGTAAGGGCTTACGGTGCATGGCAGCAAGCCGATGCAAGCGAGGAACAGCAAGGTTACTACGAATTAATGCAGCAGTTAACCTTACATAATAAGTTTGACCTTGATAGTATTGGGAGCAATCAGAAGAGGTCGTATCAATTTTACGTGGACCAGGGTGTACCAGAAGGCTTTGCGTAGCGCTATATATCCGGCGTCAAGTGGTTTGGAAAACAACTAGAACGAGCAAGAACAGCATAATGCTGCCGGTGTCGGGGGCGGTATACTCATTGCATGGGGCAAGAGGAGCGCCTTTGAGAGAAGCAGTTATTTTCAGCAGGCAACAGATCATATTATTATTATTATTATTATTATTATTATTATTATTATTATTATTATTATTATTATTATTATTATTATTATTATTATTATTATTATTATTATTATTATTATTATTATTATTATTATTATTATTATTATTATTATTATTATT
>CAKNET010000123.1:0-41177 GCA_930272545.1 Sphaerostilbella broomeana | reverse complement strand
TACGTCATTTTCGCAATCGAAAACCCCCCCCCCCCCCCCCCCCAAAAGCCACTCTTTCAGCCAGTTCCATGGCCTCAGTATCGCCAGTAACGGACACGGTAAGCGGAAGTCGACAGATTGGTCGAGCCATTTATCTAAGAGATCTCGGTCAAACAGCCAGCTTGCAGAGACAGAACAGGCAGAGAATGGGGTTACTTATCCTGTTTAAGAACCGCAAGGTACTAGCCTTGTCCAGCAATACCAGGCACTATACGATAACCGCATCTTTCGCGTACTAGCAATCTCTCTAGCAGGGCGATCTATCAGCCAATTCGAGTCTATCGTCGAACTTCTTAAAAGTTCATCGGTCACTTTACATAGACGGCAAAATCCTACATCGAGACATCTCGGAAACAATATAGTCATTACGGATCCGGCAACGGCAGACGGCTTTAATGGCATGCTCATCGACTTGGACTTGGCAAGGAAGAAGGCAAGGGCCCTAGCGGAGCCAGACACCGGACTGGTATAATAGAGTTCATGGCAATTGAAGTGCTTCTCGGAATTTCACACGCTTATCGACACGATATTGAGGTCTTCTTCTACGTTCTCATCTGGCTATGCGCTCGCCGCGGTTGGGCATTGGCTGGTACTTCGAAAAAGCCTGCGACAAAGACTATACTTTCGCACTAGTACACTAGAACCTACAAGGACATTGCGCGGAACAAACGTGGCGATATGGATAAACATGGCCTGGAAGCCATATTGAGGAAATGTTCGCAAGCATTTGGTTGTGTCAAGCCTTTGTGCAGGACAATAAGAGATGTCCTGTTTCCGCATAAGGATGGTCTCTTCACCGGTACTCCACAGGATCCGAATATTCTGTACGATCCAATCATCAAGGCATTTAATGATACTATAGCAGGGATTAGGCTGAGAGAGGCAAACACGTGATACATACTGCGAAATAGAATGATTGAATCCCACTAATGTCGCCCGTTGTTAAAGTGTTTGACACTTCTGGATTACGTTTCCTGATAGGCCGTCTATGCAGCAGGGTGCATATTGTAGGTCTAACGGGAGCCATGTACTTCTCTTACGCTACCTGCCGCCAGCAGCAGCGGCTTTTCACGACCAGCACCTTTCGAGAGATTGTAGCGGGAAATTACGTAAACCACTCAGTCCATTAAAAACCAACTGTTCCGCCATTGGTGTTACCTTCCTATCACATTCGCCGTGGGTTTGTTTTTGGCACAACGAATAGTAACAGCCCCACACAATTGGATGGTTAACTTTATCGGGGCAACGGGGATTTCCGGTTAATATCGGGTCATTTGGGGGCATCACATGATACCCGAAGCAAAAAACTAAACCTACGTAATATCCTTCCTTGTATGAGCCCCATTTCGCTTCCTTATCATCCACGACAACCTTCTTCACCGGCATAAGACGCTTTGCATTGAGATGACAGAGGTTTTACGGTTAGGCGCTAAAATGACCGAGGAAACTCTGATCGCCTCAGCGAGACTGTTAGTTTATGTCTATGCCCGCAGACCTCTTGCTGATCTAGGGTAGTCACAATCATTTCTCCCCTGACACCGCGTTTCCTCAGATAGATCAACACTCCGATGGATTTGAAGAACTCGGTGCAATACTTGCAAAATACAACGCCCATCGCCATTTCCGACTGCGGCTTCTCCATCGCCATACAACGATCCCTGAAGGGCAAATATTGTTAGGCGCCACCACAACGGAACCGTCTGGGTTCTGGACCACAGCTACACCTATTTCCGACATCGATTTGCAGAAAATTCATCCCCACATTATCTCTGCGGATGTAACCAACTGTTCAAGTGAAGGCGATATGAGAACCTGCCCTCTTTTCCCCTCCGAATTTCGCGAAGGCCCGCCCGCCCGTTTTGGGAACATCGATAGCAATTTCTTCAAAGAGTTCACCGTTTGCCTTCGGGCGAAGAAATTGGAAAATATTTTTGGTCTCGAGGTAGTACAAGGTCAGTCTGGGAAAATGATAGAATTTTCTTTCGATACTGGTAGTCTTTTGCTTGAAGAGCAGGACGTAAAGGCAGAATTCAGGAAGGAGAGGAGAGGGCAGTTCGAGCTCCAAGAAACAGGATGGACTATAACGGTCAAGGATGGAACTGTTTGTAAGACGGGAGAGACACGGTGCGTCACGTATTCAACCGGCCATATTAAGTTCACCGACAGCAAGGTTAAGGGCGCATCGGACGCTGTGAAGATCTTGAGAGATGAAGGTGTGTTGGCCACATAGGCTACCTCGGAGCCCAAGGTGGCAGCTCCATAGCTTCATCGTACATATGCCTTATGTCTGTCTATATTAAATTGGAACAGCCTTAATCGGATACCGAGCGATACATATGGTCTACCGACCATGTGATTGACATAAGAGATCTGTGTGATGCCTAATTTGGGATTGCGCCTTGAACAAAGTCCGCTGCTAATTCTTCGTCTATCACTTCTATTGTTATAAACGCATCTCCCCCGCACTCGTTCCAATATATCGGACCAAAACCATCCCGACGAATCATTTGCCTGAAACCTCCTAATTTGATCAAGTGTGCTCCAACGGTAACGGTACTGCCAGCATCTGGAGAAGGGCCAGGAACGTAGACCTCTTGACCGGATGTCTTGATGAGGTCGTCTAATGCTCTTGAAAGCCTCAGTGAAACAAACGGTGGATACCCTTGCGGACCACCAAACCAAATTCCGCCCAAAATATCGTTAGGCCGTTCGAGAACAATCTCTTGAAGGGTGCATTTCTCGAAACGAATTACCCCTTCAGACTATTTGTTAGCCATAACCCGTCGACGCAGCGTGTTGGCTTACTTAATAAAGCTGTACCTGCTCCTGCAGGAGCTGCATCAGATTGGTGAGGAATTGGAGTTGAATCAAGATAAAGTTCGGTCTGAATGGCACATGCCGCTGCCTCATCTAAACCTTGCTGACCTGATTATAATTAGCAACCGTCGTTAAAACCGGACATTTTCTATACCTGTTACTCTGGAAACTGGGCCGTCTTTTGTGGGTTGAAGCGGGTCGTGATTCAAGAGGCCGCTGATAGTGCTAATGCCAGTTCGTTCAAGCCTCGAAGTATCGGAAACGATTTCTCCTATTCTTCGCTGCTCGTCTACGCCATGGGTATTCGTTGTGTTCAATGAAATATTACTGAGCGACTCTCGTGCTTGATTATTGATGGGCAATTGAGAGGGTACACCCACGGCTTTCCAGTTTTCTGCATATGGAAGTCTAGCTGACTGCGGTTCTGGTCTCCTGCCTGTAACTGCAGAAAGAGTCTCGGCATCGGACTTAGGGACGGGGCTAGAGAATTTGCTGCCCTTATCGGGCGGGCTTTTCAGCGGAAGCGCGTGATTAGAATTTGCCTTCCGCCGCTTAGGCACGGGCTCATCTGATTCGTACTTAATGAGATTGCCTACCGGTAGCCCATTAGAGATATGCCTCACGCCGTCGATGAGGTCGGTGACATCATCCTTCCAGTATTCATAAATTATCTCTTCCTCTCTGTTAGCCAGATGCTGCGTCTTGTTGGGAGGATTATATACCCAGGAGAAATAGTTTCGCTAACTTGGGTTGCTCTAGTTGAAGGTTTCTCCAGTAGGTCCACCACCGATCGATCTGAAAATCACCGGTCTTGAAGTAATCGAGTGTTTCTTGTAGAAGTATAGGGTCCCTGTTCACGGCTGCCCACTCAGCAGCCGTGAAAGAAAGAGCGAGTGTGACAACGGCTCCAAGTGAGAGATCCTTGAGTTTACCTTGCGGGCAATACCGGGCTTCCGCGGTTACCTCGATAAGCTTTCTTACATGCGTGTCGTTCTTTATTTTGTCGCCTCGTTTGACGCGTTCTACTGCGTCTCTCGCAGGTGTCTGACCTTTCCACTTCAATGATTGTTGTTTGAAGACCATGCTAGCACTCATCTCTGTCAAGGAAGCGAGCTTCCCCAGTGGATATCCGTGGGTCTTTTGTGGCTTGAGGATCGAGCGCGGGGCGATTGTGGGATGTAGCGGCTTTGTTGTGTTGAGAAGCTGAGATTGGGAAGTTGAGGAAGAAAACCGGGTTGGGCTACTTAAGAAGCAGGGAGTTGGCAAGGGTTGTTCATGATCACATGTGGGGTTTGTGGGTCGGATGTGTAGCCTCCGGATGTCTAGCTAAACATCTTCCCAGTGCCTCCCAAATTGCCCTACGGGGGAATTTTCCTCAACTTCCCTGGTTTTGTACACACTTATGGATACTCCAAGGCATGGTCTCAGCCATGCATCGGGGAAGGCTCGACTTGCAGATGCAATGTGATGTGGCTTGTAGAGAAAGCATCGCGCACGCAGTAGGACGCGTTTTGTGTTGGCTCATCAATGTTGTGAACGGGCATTGGTATGCGCATCAGAGGTGAGAATCGGCTGGCTAACGTAGGGTTCAATCCAATTTTTAGTGAGTTGTGGCCATGGTGCTGTTGTCTCGAGAAATCAGTAGGACAACTATATAAGCTACGCTCGTTCTTCCCAAGTCGAAGCTTTCTTCAAAGACAAAAAGCAACAATTTTTCGCTGATTCTTTCCTCACTTGACTTGTACCATTATTCAAAATCTCCATATTACGGAAAAGTACTTGGCTGGCAACATTATTTTGCCCTTGAATAAGCAAATACCGGAAAATCTTCCTATCATGGACAGCCCTAAGCCTGCTTCTCCTTTAGAGTTTCCTCAGCTCCTCGCATGGCAACCAAACAGTTATGCCCCTCTGATGTGCATCTTTGGGCTTCTTGCGTTTTTGAAAACCTTCATGGGCAAGCTGTCGTCATTGCTAGAGGATCATTTCAGTTAGTATTTATCTCCACAACAGCGGCCGTTCTAATCTTGACTAGCTTCAACACTCTCTGTGAAAGCAACAGATGAGACTTATGACATGCTTTTAGCTTGGGTTTTGTCTCGCGGACTCGACAATTCGGCAAGATCAATTATTGCTCGAGTAGGGGCGAAGTGGAAGCCTCAAGACGACTTGTCCAAGAATGGCAGAAAACCAATCTGCTTTTCCCCATGGAACGGGACTTTTTTCTTTTGGTTCAAGGGTACAATGCTTTCCTATCGAACCCAAACCGTTAGCGTAGGATTACATAAAGAAGAGGTCATCACCATCACTTGCTTGGGTAGATCAGTGCAGGTTCTCAAGGACCTCATTGAAGAGTGCCGGATTGAATACCTGAAACAAGGCTAAAATAAAATGACAATTTTCAAGAATTGTGGCGACTACTGGAAGAAAACTACGACCAAAGAAAAGCGGCCATTGTCAACTGTCGTTACGAGCGAGACTCAGAAGCAAGAGTTGGTTGATGATGTGAAGGAGTTCCTGTACCCGCAAACTCAGGCTTGGTACGCCGAACGAGGCATCCCATATCGAAGAGGATTTCTGCTATATGGGCCGCCAGGCACCGGAAAGTCAAGTCTCGTCTCGGCTGTAGCTGGTGAATTTGATCTTGATATCCGCGCCGTCAGTATTCCTAGTGTGGATGATAAAAAGTTAGAGGAACTCTTTGATAGCCTTCCTGAGAGATGTGTCGTTTTGCTGGAAGATATAGATGCAGTCGAAACAGATCGATGGCAAAATTCTGACGCGTCGGAGAAAAAGAAGGGGAGGCTCTCTCTTTCGGGCCTCTTGAATACTTTAGACGGTATAGTATCACGGGACGGTCGAATATTGTTCATGACCACGAATCATATTGACCAGCTAGACGATGCTCTCATACGACCTGGTCGCATTGATAAAAAGTTTGAGATCAAGCTAGCTGACTCAAATGCGATAGTGGACCTTTTCAAGTTGATTTTCAGACAGGATAAATGTTGCAATACCCAGATTGCTAAGGGAAAAGCCCCAGATACGGGGCCAGATCCCATAAACCAGCTTGCCGCTGACTTTGCCGCCAAAATCCCGGAACTTGAATTCAGCACAGCACAAATCATATCTTATCTCCTGCAATATAAGCATTCACCTGAAGATGCCTTGAAACATGCTGAAGGTTGGGTTACACGAAATAGCAAGCAATTAATATCCCGGAAGGTGGAGCCTGAGCTGCACCCAGACGATTCCGAGCCTTTAAAAGATGCCTTATGGATGAAAAATAGCATTAAGGGGAACCTAGTCACAAGCAAACTGAGGAGGATTGGAAAATGTTTAGACTTAGATCTCATAGTACCGTAAGTTCGTGTGTATTCGATGAATACCCATCAATTGTTCTGTACTTGGCAGCTAATCACGCTTTAGGGTCTCCCTACCTCCATCGCCTAGCAGCTCTGTGAGCCAGCCATGCGGTGTTTCAACATCTGTACCCCTGAGTGCCGTCGGCGAGATGGCCATTTGTGCGACTTGCGTTTCGCCTGATGCAGATGCAGGAACCGAACTGGACATAGTTGTTCAGGATCATTGCAGCAAGATCGACTGCAATCATAATGCTCAAAATTGGCATACCGGCATAGGTTATTCCTTAGATCATGGCGCTCGTAAGATAACTGAAGACAATTGGCGCGAATTAGGAACCCAAGGCTGTGGGGAGGAGAAGTCATATTATGATGAGGTCTTAGCATCCGATAATGGAGATCACTGGCCAGAGACTAAACCACAAGAAAGCGATGGAGTTTTACACCAAGCCGGGATATTAAAGAAGGCTATCATTGTCACAACTTCGATTGAACAGACTACTATCCCCAACACTGAGGCGACAGCGACTACAGGGGTTCAGACCGAAGTCAAAGCCATAAGTCCCAGTAGTCATTACGACAATGTGTCTGCTCTACCATTCCCCGATTTAGGTTCTCTAAATATTCTGTTAGGAACCCATACATCTGACGCAGTTGGTATGAAGGAACCTGAAGAAATGGATTTTCAAAACCCATGTGCTCTTTTTGGACTTTCTCCATCCGGCCCAATTCAGCAGGGCGCCGTTGGCGGCTCCACTGAAGAATCGAAAAATGCTTCCATAAGCCAGCCTTCTGACAATATTGGAAAGGCAATCATTAATAATGATTCCCAACAGTCATCTGAAAATAACGGCCGTGGCAATGTTGGTGAGTCCGATTGGGTACAAATCGAAGGTGAAATTGCTTCAGGTCCGATCGCTAAGCAAGTAGAACTGGGCTATCGCGCGCCCATTCGTCGAGGTGATGGTTTCATGCACAACCTTGCCACGGCCAGAAGATGGACAATTGGTGAGGACGGATTTACGATGAGCGACGCCATCGATGACACGCTGTGTATGATGTGTGACATCGCTACACCGCTATCCGACAAGGAGCTCATGATCGTCTACGATGAGTTCAAAGAGTTTTTCAATAACTACAACAAAGAGATTGTAAAACAGAGAGGAGAGCCTTTGCTACAGTCAATGAAGATTTTTTACGCTTGGGCATTGAAGGCCAACTTGTCACTTTGGTCCGAGCGAGATGTTGTGCCTCGCCTGAGGCTGACCGACTATACTAGAGAATTAATCAATGCGGTGATTCTTTCGAGACAGATTGGAAAAGATGCAGATCATCCATTTGAGAAAGATTTGTGGTTGCCAGAGTACGAAATGGTCATCACGGAGCAGACATCCACAGCCATTACTGCGAGGCTAGATGCATATGCAATAGTCGCGGGTACAAGAAAGGTTCGGTACTTTCCCTTCCCCTGTAGTATAGACTACTGGGACCAAATCATTCGGCAATACGAGTCTTCTACCTCGAATATAGAAGAATATTTGCAACTAGGTATGGTGAAGTAGTAACGTCTTATATAGCCTGTGCAATCTTCATACTAACCGGATTTAGTTAAGCAATGGATTGCCGATTTCGAGAACCAGCCAGCAATCACAGCAAGGCAGTCTCGTACATGGCTGATTGCCGTCAGAGAGTGCGGTTTTACTGGAGATACAGACTTCCTCAATTATAAAGTTGTGAAAATAGACGATGAGGAAGGGACTCTGATTGCACAATGCATGGCTCCGGATCATAACAAAGTCAACAAGAATGTAAGGCACATGAATCCATATATTGACTCAGTATTAACTTGTCCATAGCCCAAAATGCCTTCCGAGCCTGTTAACAAGCCCGAAAACAACGCTCCAGCGGAGTACACAGAGAGTCAGGAAGCAAGCAATCAGAATTCTGGCGACTTCAATTACGTCGCAACGAAGGTCCAAGGTTACAAAGTTCCTGAAGATCCCAGGGAAGCGGAGGAGCAAACATAAATGGCTATTTACATTCTTCTCTTCATACGTAGATACCACAAAGTCACAGGCAGTAATGACTTGGAAATTTGGTAGATATATTGGATTCTACGTGGTTGCCATACAGGTTGATCTGTCAAAGCAAGAATTGTTGGTTAGCAAGGTCCCCGGAATCCTCTTGTAAGCGGTCCGACGTATTGATCATATTCCATTACCCTTTGTCGTGCAGATCCGCAAGGAACTCCAGGGGAATTTGCTGGCCTGCAAGCCACCAGCAAGAATAATGCTGTTGGTTCTCCTTCGTTTCCAACAGTTTATTGACTTAAGCAAAAGTAGGCCATAACTTGGCCCAACTGTTCATCATTCGTAACAAGTTGGGGACTTGGGCGCTGTAAGCGGTTTAGCTGTGGTGTGTCCATGGTCGGCATGAATACGTGACATTGGCTGCGTTCCACCTCGGAAGCTGAGAGCCAACTTTCCCGCTCCTGGCGCAATGATTGCTTCTGTGGCGTACAGGGGAGCACGTCGCGGGATTCCCGGCGTTACTAAGGCGGTGCCAAGAAATCGCGAGCTACTAATATGGCCTAGTGTATTTTCCCTTCTCTCCACAGGCTGAGGAGCACCCCCGATCAGGAGGCGATTGAAACAAGGATACCAGTAGCTGCTAGTAATAGCGCCTCTCCCTTGCTTGCTCCATGTCGCAGGCTTCCTGCTGGAACTGGAGCACCGTTGATTGAACCGGCCTGTCACAGACTACTCGTCAACCTAAGTGCTGAGCTGGACGCCGTCACAAATATAACTCATCCCTTCGCAAGGTATCTCCTTTTTGTTTCCACGTCCACATTTTTTTGGTCATTGATCTCCTACAATGGACCACCCAATCGCAAATTGTTCGAATGAACGTTTCTCTCTTTCTCGCGACATCATTTCCCTTTATTCCCATCTCAACAAGTGCCACCAGGCGAAATGTGCCCCATGCCCTCATGATTTTCAGCAGCGAGAGATGTCTACGCAAGATATGATTTGGGGGAGGCTTGAAAGAGGCACCAAGTACTTTTGTGTCGAACTTCTGATGCGCATAAGGCATTTTCTGGGCCTTAATTATTGCATGTCAACATCCTGGATGTCACCACTGAGGATTGACACGGAAATGCTCAGCAATAACTTGGACGAGATCAAAGAACATCTATTGCAATCTCCTCCAGAGTGGTATCAGCCACGTCAACATTTTACACTTCCGGAGTCCGTCGATGTCCTGAAGCTCCAGCTGGATAACATCAAAATACAGATTTTAATATTGGGATCAGTTCACTCGATAATCCCAGCCATTCCACCAGATGGAAAGAAGTACTGGCGTGAGCTCATGCTTTACACTGTTTCCCTACTAGGTTGGTTTGGCTATGAGTCCCCATCCCAAGAGACTCCGTTGAATTCAGACGAGACCATCCAAGCATTCTTGTCACAATTTCTGGCCGTAGTCGACAGTTTCTCCCCTGTTGGAGGCGGGCGAATTTCGAACTGAAGGATTGGTTATGGGGTCAATGAAGTATGTTGCTTGGACAAGCCAAGAATAGCTTGAAGGTTGGGTTCGGCGGATGAATCACAGGGTACTAATCAGGATGCAGCTGAGTCTGCTAAGAATTGAACTTCAGATTGGTTTTACCTCTAGTTGCGCCAAGAGAAAATAGATCCTATTTCGGTCGTCCTTTGCCTTAATTCCCTTACCCGTGTAGCATAATACTTGGCCAGGCTTCCATATCACATTCACGTCATCTGGGGTAATGATCATGTCAATCTGATGATCGTGTAAGAGCACTGCTAGTCCAAGAAATCCTTCCGCGACCCGTATAGAGGCCCCTGCGTCCAGCCGGAAGGCTTCAGGTGCGCACCCTTGAGGCCCCTCTATGTCGATAACATTCATCCTATGCTCCGCGGTTAAATTGGAAACTGTGGCTGACTGTGTCCGGTTAGCGATGGCAACGTCGCCACAACTTACATACCTACCTGCATCTTCACAAAACCAAGTAGCTCTGGGCATGGATCAGGTAGCCCAAAGCAGTCAAGTCGCTCAAGTTTCTTGGGGGGGACCATATGAACAATTTCCTTGCTTGCCTCTTGTTGGAACTTCTTGAAGGCTTGGTCTAAAGGGAAGAAAGTAAAAAAAGCATCTAGAGGCGGATTTTCAGGCATTCTAAAGGCGTTCTCGACCTCTTCTCGGCTAGCCAGGTCAGCTATGCCCTCAGAAATACTCCGATACACCTACGTGAACCGCCCCGCATAAAGTTCAAAAATGAGGTCTGGAATACGGAGTCTTGTGGAGTCTAATGGGCTCATGGGCTTATAAATCGTGTCTGACTCTTTGCTGGCCAAACATCGCCTTAAATACTGGAAGTGCCGGGATGTTAAGTGGGCAGCTTGGTTGAGAAATGGTTCTGTTTCTGAAGTTAATCGGATTTCTTGGGCAACCATGGATTTTGCTTACTGCGTCGTAGTGGCAGTTCATATGTGCGACCTCCAAAAGCCTCACTACGATGTAGAATATCGTGGAACAAAATGAACCGCAGGACACCGCTTCGCTTTCCTGCCAGCATTCTATCATTGTCGTCCAGACAGCTGCGCATAATTCCTTGCACAATCTTACCCGAGAGTTTGCCAAGCCGCATGCCTACTACACAAGCGGCAGTAAAAGTTGCCACATGCAGCGGACATTCGGGGTTCACATTGTCCGCAAAGTTTTGGAGTAGCCTTTCGCATGGCATCAGCGCACGGTCTGTAGACGGAATATGGGTCAACGTTAGTTGGTTGAATAAGGCAGTAATCTCCAGCTCAGATTGTGGCTTGACGTCGGCCCAGTCCTCCTCTCCTTGAGGGAACCCTTTCAGAATGGCCTGTACATCTTGATCCACCCTAGCACTCGATGTTTCTCGGGACTTCCCAGGGTTGTACAGAATAATGTTATCCATGTGGTCTGGGGAACGGGGTAAAGGTGTGGTGATGATAGGAACCAGGATACGGCATTTGGAACAAAATTTGCTGGTGGAGGTCACAGCCCAATCCAAGGCGCTGAAAGTTCAGTCCAAGAGTGGGTCACTCAGATTAGGATGTTATGGCTGGTCACAGCTCAAGGAGTCTATTCCCATTTTGGTGCTGGCGGTTTTTCAACGCGAGTCTATTCCCGTTCTGGTGGTCGCGATTCCTTGGCAGAACGATCTTAGCCGCCATGCACGGCAGGTTCCCTGGTACTCCCGGTTCACATTGTTTGTTGCCTTGGAAAAACCATATAACCGTCACTCTTGGCGGCCGTCCGATTCATTCTTCGCGTGGTTCGCGACCCAACTCATTGAAATCTCAGCATCTCTTCGAACTACCCCCTTGACAGACACCATCCAAAATGCCTCCCAGTTTGCAGCAACACGGACTGAGTGTGTTTCTTGGCACTCTCCCTCAAGCCAGTGATGGCCTACAGATAGACAGCGACAGCTGCTCCGAGGGGAGCTCTGAAGCCACTTCGCTATTTTCCCCCCAAAGTTCGGGTTCAAGCCTTCCTTCGGTTCTGCCGCTAGAGGGGCAGGACGACGAAGAGATTGAGTCAGAGGGGCAAGATGACGACGAGACTGAGTCAAATTCATCTTGGTCGCTTGTCCCAGATGATTATTTTGAATGCATCCCTCTGCATGGCAGGAGCTTCCAGGAAAAAATTTCCGTCAACAGTTCCGAACCATGGTATGGGTTGGTCGAAGGTATTTGATCCATCAGCTAACCATGTCAGGGAGCCAACCGACGGTGCAAAGCAAAGATCCATGGATTTGTTGTAGGTATTTCTTTCTGATCTTTGATCACTCGCTAATGTCACAGCCATTATTTATACAAAGAAATGGATGGCGGAATGTTGTATCATGCATGCCTAAGAAATCCTCAGGAAGTACTGGATGTAGGCGCAGGCAATTGTCTCTGGGCAACGTAGGGAGTCCCCTTAAATATTTAGAGACACTGCTAATTCTCTTTAGTGAATTTGCGGAGAAGCATTCAACTACGATCGTTACGACAGTTGATCAACGACTCAAACTAGCCCCGGCGTACTTGCCACGGAACGTCTTTCCCGAGCTCGATGATATAGATCGTAGATGGACATACGAAGGCGGGAGATTCGATTTTATACATATACGACAGCTTCCGTGGATGCGAGACCCTCTTGTAGTTGTTAAAGAGTCATTTCGCTCACTTAAGCCTGGAGGCTGCCTAGAGTACCGATATATCAGGCCGATCCCGTTTCTGGAAGAGGCTCATCTATCTTGGCTCGCCGCCGCTCAGGAGGTCTATCACCACACAGGCCCGAGTTTTGGATAACTGCGACGATGTGGATGACTTGATGTTAAAGGTAGGGTTCAAGAACATCAAAGCACGCAAGATTAATTTTAATATACAAGAAGCAACAAGGAGCATGTTTGACCATGAAGAAATATCCGGAGCCTTTAATTTACAAGGAGAAGTAAGGGCTATGTTTGACATTGAAGGAGCGATTCTATTTCCTCTCTCCGTGATAGGTTGGAATGAAGCGGCAATCAAAAAATTAGCCGAAAACATGAACGAGGAGCTACCTACGGTTAAATTTCAATGGTATGTATCTGAACGAGAATCAATGGTTGTTACTGACTCTTGGGAAGCATAAGTGTATGTGGGGAGAAGCCTGGTGGAGATGAGGCCAGCACCGAATCACAAGAGACCCATCAGTTTGACTCGCATTGGTCTAGCGCACTATATAGACTGCCCTAGCATCGTGAAAGAGTATGCCCCCGCCGTCCCCTTTTCCTTGTTCCTTTCCTACTGCTTCATCTAGCTGAACCTTTGATAAGCATCCGAAAAAGACTGGACTTCTCCGTTCTATTGGATCATCTTTATAATACACTATACTTAGGCAGACTCTGCACCAGTTTATAGAAAGCTTTATCTATTGAAATATATCTGGTAAACGATTCGAAGGTAGATAGTCACATTATCCCTAGCTACCGGTGTGTTAGCTAGCTTAACAAGTATAACGCATGCGTACCTGGTTCCGATGTCAAGCATTGGGCTCATATTAGATTGTAATGAGACCGAGAGTGGTCAACTAGATGGTGAATTTCATGTGCCGTGAAGTTTACTCTAAGAAAATTCACTACTGTGAACTATATTTTACATTATTGCTCACGGCTCCCGTTGCTTTGTTCTATGGGCCAGCTCAACTATGAATACCTGCATTATTTGTCTTCGCTTTATACTATCCTCCAATCTAAACTCCTAGGTTAAACGTTGAAAAGAGTTCAGAGACAAAATTTCGGGCACTGTATCTGTAAATATATAGAGATTGTATATCCATACTCCTTGCTTGAATGAAAGTGCGCATCCCTGCTCAAAATGGCCTTAACAATGAAGCAAGAAAATCACCATACTCGTATGGTTAAATTAGTACAGATGCCAGGGATACTTTTGCAGTGCCTAATTGCGTGCCCCGAGACTCCATCGAGGATGTTTGGGGCAGACTATCCCCATACGTGAATGAGCGGCCTACTAGAGTTTACTGGGAATATGAAGAATTGCCTGGAGAAATGGATTCAAATCTGATATGTTGTTTCCAAGTAGTACCCATTACATTCAATCTTCAATCGACCAAGCTGACTCACCAAACAATGGTTGCGGGCTGGATATCGGGGGGAAATAGATGAGAAGGCTGCCGGTGTCAGAGATCGAGCAACATGCTGTGTGAACAAGAGTCGCCTTGGCCAAAGAGGCTGCATGAGTAAATCTCTTAACAATAATTGCTCGCCCGTGGGAAGCTATTGAAGAATCAGTTAGTGTCATTCATTTCAAACATATAGTTAGGGGGCTGCAACGCATGTTAGACGTTTTGTTTGGTACATGCGGTCTGAGAATTCCTCTTACAGTCAAAGCGGTAACGGGAGTTGTTCCGCAGAAACCAGGTACCTGCTCCGCAACAAGCCATCCTTACAAACTTGCTTGTTACTCTTAAGGCAGACCGAGTACAGCCATCATACACCATTATAATGACGTTTGGTGTCTGATGTAGTGATCATTGCCTCACGGCTTGTGAGGCAAGTATTAGCGGTGTAAACTGAATGACGCTTGTGATCGTGGATATGATGTCAAACACGTAAATGCACATAACTGGGGCTCGTCAGGCACATCCCCAAGGATTGATGACCGAGCAGGTTCTCCGCAGTGAACATTAAGTAGCATTCCTTTGCGCAAGCCACGGCGAGATCATTGTGCACGGCAAACTGACGCGAACATGATATCACTGTATCTCAGGGGAGGCGCTCATGCTAAGCTAAAAGTACACCAAGACCACCAAGACCACCATCCGCGACGGTGAGAAAGACAAACACAACAGGTTCGAAATCTTTGCATATTGCACATTCTAATTTCCAAACAAAAATGCAGCGCAAAGTCTGCATCACAGCCGTTGACGGCCATACCGGCTTCGCCATTGCGGAGCTTATCCTTTAACACCGAGATTTCTCGCGAAAGGTTGAATCGGTAGTGGGGCTTGCCCTCGATCCCGATTCCGAGCGAGCACAAGAACTCAAAAACTTTGGTGCGGAGATTGTGCCGCATAAACCTGGTCGAGTCCGCGACATGGTCAAGTCTCTCCAGAGCACTGGTTGCGATACAATCTGTGTGGTGCCGCCGGCATATCAGCACAAGTTCGACATTTGTATGGAGTTAGTAGAAGCGGCCAAGAAGGCAAAAGTCTCCAACGTATGCCTCATCAGCTCGGCGGGATGTGACTACGCAACCGCCCAAAAGCAACCACGCCTCCGAGAGTTTATCGACCTGGAGACACTCGTTCTTCAGTCTAAGGGGGATACAAGCACGCCAACAGGCGGCTCACCTTGTGTTATTCGGTAAGCGCCGCCGTTGTATTTAGCGAGGAAGTATTGAGAGCAGCATGTGCTGATCAGAGAAAGCGCGGGCTTTTATGCAAAGAACTTGCTTCTCTATTCTCCACAAGCTAAGGAGAAGGGCATCCTTCCCTTGCCCATTGGCGAGAACCATAAGTTCGCACCCGTGGCTTTGGGTGTCTGTGTTCTCCAGAAGCCTGAAGACTTCATCTCAAGCTGATTGTCGATTAGGACGTTGCCCATGTCGCAGCCCACGTGCTCACAGGGAAAGGAAAGCATGGCTTCGACGACAAACACCGAGGACAGATGATGGTTGTCACTGGTGAGGTCACCACAGTCTACAATTTATGTCCCTTGACTAAAGATGGTATCCAGGTCCAATGCTTTGTGCTGGCCAAGAGCTAGCCATGGCAGCGAGCAAAGTTCTTGGAACTGAGATGAAGTTTGAGAATATCTCAGAGTGCGTCAGCCATCTTCCCAGTCTCCTGCATGTCATGCTTACAATTTCGAAGGGCCGAGGCAAAACGTGTCCTCAAGTCTCAGGCAAATATTGATGCCTCGGAGCAGCAATACCTCCTCGAGTACTACAGACTCGTACGCGAGGGCAAGACGAACTATATCGCAACTACTGCATTCCACAATGTTACTGGCGAGCACCCGACGGAACTTGATGAGTTCTTCCGGATATACCAGAAAGAGGTGCAGCCTAACAAGAAGCTCAAGCGTAATCACAAGTAGATGATCTCGTCTATTTGTCGCTTACTTAGTTGGATTTAGGAGGCCTATATAATCCGTAATTAATAAATACATGTGTACTTGCAGAGCTGTTGTAGGAATAAGAGTAGCAGATTCGAGCAAGTACCCACAGTACGGTCAAACCGCCAATGTAGTGCTGTTTCAACATGCTGCTTTATCGAATCAACGTAAGCTCAAAGCCACCCTGGGAGTCATCTCCTCCCTGTGTATTGTAACCAAGGTTATGGACCGCGCAATCCATGGTAACTGGACACGATGCTCCGGTTCGCAGGGGTGGCAGCCTCATGAAGGTTCACGGACAGTGTGGCCCTACTTCCGTACAACTGCCACCGTCACTATGGGCTTAGCGTATCAGGTGCTGTACAATATGGATTGTTCACGCGACAAAAGTACGATAAGTAACGTAAAGTGAATCAATTGAAGGTCATTGGTCGAAGGCCGGCGAGTTTGTCTAGTTGCTTGATCAACTGACATCACGATAACCATTGGACTCGCAGTCATTTTCTTACCACGAAAACAATTCTATAGTAAGCCAATGCGTAATGGCAAGTCATGACAGTTCATGGCATCATGTCCTCAACAAGACCGGCTTCATCTTGTCGATTTACACACGGCTCCAGTCATCAGCGCTCCAGGACCTAACATATAAATGCAGCCACGGCCACTTCACATGTGTGGAGTGCAACTATACACGCTGCAGACTGCACGAAACAGATAGCATCGACATCAGCTCCGACCAGCAACGGCACAGCAGACACCACGAGTCTTAATTCCAACCAAGTGGACCCAAGGCAGCATTCATTGAGAGCCACCGCTCTGTAGCACTACACACTATAGCACTACCCTCTGTAGCACTACACTTTGGAGCACTACGCTAAAACCCCGGAAAAACCATGGAGACCCGAGCTGGCAGCCCTCCTACACTGCAGCACTACATTCCGCAATACTACACTTCTCACTCAAAAATTCTCCCTTATTGTAAGATATTTATATTTCTTTAAATCCCCAAAATTGCTATATATTTTATTCTCTACTCTATTAAGATTATCTTAATTCTTTTATTATTAGACTATTAATAGATAAATCCTTAGATTCCCCTTCTTCTACCTTAACCCCTTTAAAATCTATTAGTATAATCCTGATACCTAGTGGAAAAGTCTTCTCTTTCTGGTAATTAATAAATATATAATATTTAAAAAAAAAAAAAATTTATAATATTAACTATAAAGGTTAAAAAAAAATATTATTAATAAAGTTATAATTATAATACTAATACTTCTGGTATATAAGTATATAAATATTAATATTATAGTAATAGCTTAATTAATTATATTTTTTTATTAAATAATATATTACTTTAATAAAATTTTTATTTATTTTATTATATTTCTTAAATAATATTATTTTTATTATAATTATAAATATAAGAATATTAAGTTATTAAAGTTATATAATTATATCCTTATTATAAAAGGGAAGGGTATATAATTTTGGTTTAAGGTCAGCACTAAATCCGTTTTTGACTCTCCGTATCCAGTTTCGACTTACCACGAGTATATTTTCTGACCTTAGAAATATATTTTAGCTTAGCTCGGTCTGTCCTCTGGTTTTATTTTTAAGGTGGGCTGTTATTGGCTGCCTAGCTGGCGGTAACTGACTGCTACTATTTATAACCCAGGTGTCTGTTTCCTGACGTAAGAAGGCTTAATCCGTCTTGTAGAGAGCCGGCCAGCTAGTTACGGGGACCACAAGGAACAGACTGCTGAAATAGCGCGCGACCTGCTGGTTGGTTACAAGGGCGACCATAATTGCTTTATCTCAGACTGCTGTACGTACATTTAAACTGGCAAGCCCTCCTTGCTGCAGACTTTGAAAAGAGCACACCTTCACATACCAGCTAGCCAGCCGCCGAAGCGCCTACACGTGTTCCGGGACTTCATGGATGCATTTTTTGAACATGATGATTTCATGATAGACACTTTTGATCCTTGCTCCGAGTAGGACATTCACGCTTTCATGCCATTTCACGGGCAAAGGCTGACCGTCGATCAAAAAGCCGCAACGACTACAGAAGTGGACATGGGGGATAGAGACACTTCTGTATCTGTAGACTCGCAGCTAAGAGATGAGACTCGTCGACATGACACACGCTGGCGGCCAACCCTCAACAGCAAAGGACCTATATCAGTACAACCCACACACACTCGCCGAAGGTCTGCGAGCCCATAGCCGGACCTAAACCTAGCCAGGCAATCAAGGCACTTTCGCTCGCCTCATCTGGTACCTCATACAACAAGTGAGGCAACAATATCTGAAGCAGCAGTTTTGGCAGATATAACAATGCCTCAACCAGAGATAGGTAATATGAATACAACACGACGCTCCCTAGTTGTATGTCCGGATCCAGTACCAGAGACATATCCGCCGGCCAATCCCAAAAACACCAAGCTAGAGGAGCCTCTGTCTCGGCGCCGAAGGCCCCTGGTTCGTTATTCGCTAGGCAATTTAAGCAACACCGGGCCGCCCCTAGAAGAAAAAAAGACATTGAAAGGAGTGAATAGAAAGAAACCCAGGCGCAAAAAGATATCCAGCAAGACTACCCAAGCAGTCGAATCAAGCTTGAAGTTCATCCCGCAACCCCGGATCTCGTTCGCCGACAACAGATCTCTAGTCTTTTCATCCGCACAATCACGGAATATAGCATTAGCCTGAGGTCAATTTTTAGAAGAAGTTATAGGGAACAAGTTACCACGTCAAGACTCACACTATTAAACTGCGTAAATAGAAGCAAACTACGACAGATCAAATAAAGTAAATGAAATCGATAAGATAAATAAAACATTCTCTATTTCTTTAGAGATATAGGCGTCTCCCATCCCTATACCTTCTCTCAGACCAATATAGGTAGTATGCCTACGACCTTTATCAATACGTCCTCCTCTCTTATCCTATCCCTATATATAGGATCTACCGTGCTGCCGAGCGGGACATTCAGACTTGAACTATTCCCTCTTACCTAAGCTACGCCCCCTAGCTAGGTCCCACGACGTATGCGGAAGTGTGAACCGAAGGCGTTTTCAGTGAACCCCAAGTCATTAACCAGTCCGGGGCATGCTTTCATAGCGTCTATATAAAGGGCTGCAGGTCCCCCTTTACAAGCCTACCCCTTTCTCTTCTTCTTTAAACTTCCTCAAAATTACAACCAAGGACAAAGCAGAGGATATCAACATATCCGCAGAGCACCAGGTAAGTCTTTTGTTGTACCGGGTATAGCAGACTAAGAGCAGCACAGCTTGAGCAAGTTGACCTCCAAGATAGGTGGATCCAAGTCCCCATCAAGAAGGACGAGCTTTAGTTGTATATTGTCATAGGGAAACAGTGTAAAGCTATCTCGCTTCCAACTAAGCGAGTCACCTGCGTCAACGATAGCTGTTTTCTGGAAAGGGTCGTCACCAAGACCAGGTCTGCCGTGAATGCGCTGCTAATCTATTCTCGTAGTTAGCTTTCTGTTACCCTATGTACGGCCTGTATACAGCGATACCAAGATTACGGTTCCGCTTTGCCATTCCCAGACTGTATTTTCCTCCCGGGCAAATGGGGGTTCGCATGTGCGTCTTGCATTGCACGTGGTAATACTGTTGAATGCATGCTTCATATTCCGCGCAAAGAGTACCTCGACGACACTTGGGAGTATATTAATAATTTGAGGGAAGTTTTGGAAGAGGGCCCGTCATGGCTAGACCGAGGCCATCCGCTCGGCCGCCCTGAGTGCATCTGGGTACTTTGCTCAAAGATTGATGGCCGCCGAGAACACAGCATAACTCATCGCCAGGAACCATCTTTTGTACACCCTTCTGAGGTCCCAGGCGTTCGACTCCCGGTGGAATAAGAACCGCCGCCCCTGCTAGCCGGTCGCCATCCGCGGCGAGGAGGACGTGTGAAGAGGCTGAGAAACGACGACTGTGAGCTGAAACTCGCCAGGAAGGGCTAGCTGCGTTGGCACTCACTCGTCAGAAACAGTCGCATCAAAGTTTGGATAAAAAGATCGTGGAGGGTAGCCGAAGGGAAGTGCCGTGAGGATGGTAGGAAAATGTTGTAATAGTGTGGGAATGGTGGTTGTCGAAATTGCAAGACATTTTGGTAGAATGCTAGCTTCCTCAGAACTGAAATGTCCATAAGGATGCAGGGTAGACGTGAGTGCTGCGCCATAATTCCCAGTAAATAGCTTTTTGGGCTCTCGAATCCTCTGGCGATTTGATTCTGGGAACCTGCTACCCCCTCCGTTCGTATAGATGGATCACTGGCCAATGGTGTCACCGTTCGTTTTGATCTTTCCCACTTCCATCCTTCGCTCTCTCATTTTCTTCGGAAGCTTCCAGGTTCCACTAGTTCTTTGTCGCCTTGTTGCCACACATTGCCTTGCGTAGTTGATGCGCTTTGACAAATGTTTGTTTCATAAGTCAACACGAATGTTATTTCGAAAAGCGAGCGGGGGGATTGCAAGACATTTTCACGCCAGTAATTGCCACAATCCATATTCTCCCATGTAAACGAACCAAGGGTGCGACTTTTGACAAGGCCCGGACCGCCAAGGCAATGTTACCCACCCTTCCGCATACGGCGCTTAGCGGTTGGCTGACGTATGCATAGGTGGGGTCCCGTGACTGGTGCCTTCTGCCACTATTTCATGAACTAGCCGAGTATCTGGCCATCTACACATAAAGATGGCGTATCGCCGCCCTTCGCAACCCTCGTCACAATGGTTTCCACACGAGCACAATCGGCGGCCCAGATGGGGCACGTATCAACAGCTGCAAGAGACCGAGGTACTTGTTTTATGAGGCGCCAGACGTTGTTCTCACTGACCATAAACAGGAAAGCAGCCGCAAGGCATCCGGAAGCCAAGAATCTCTCATCAGACGAGACGACCTCAAAGACAACGCGCTTCCGACCGCACAGCGCGCGATCAACCGGAACTATCTCCTCCTACAAAGAGTCTACCTCGAAAGGTGTAGTATTACTATTCCTATCATTACGAAAGCAAGAGAGCTAAGAATCAAAGGCTACTGCGACACCTCACCAGCGTGGGACGAAGCGGCCCATCGACGCGCACGACGATCTGGACGGCGTTCACAAGAGGCCTCGGCGATCTGCAGTATCTTCCGTGAAAAGTCCTTCTGGGCTTGTGACTAAGTGCACGGACATTAATGAGCCCACCAATCCTGTTGCTTTTTGGGTAAAGAAGGGAACGTGGCCGCGGCAATACTTTGAACCAAAAATGGAACGCTTACTTGCCCGAAAGAAGTCTCTGCCGTCTCTCAATCGCAAGCGATCGAACTCTTCAGTATCATCGACTCCTAGTGATCAGAGGCCGAGGGAGGAGAAGAGTGCACCATACCGAGACCCGCGGTACAAGACATTACTTGCCACAAGGGGGAGTTTTATGGATAAATCAGATATTGGGCTAGCAGAAGAGAGCAAAGAATTGTATTTCACCTTGCTCACCTCAGATCAGACTGTTCCAAGCGACAGCTTGTTCCGAGATGATCTGTTCGAAGACACTTGTAAGAGGGTTGAGGACAGGAATGAGGCGAGGGTTATCCGGGACCTTACGCCCTTGATCGTCGCCTCGGCAGAACATCTTTGCATATACGGTGCAAAGCATCTTGGAACCTTGATAGAGTGCTTAAACGAAGGCTGGAACAACTCGATCCCGCTCACCGGGACTCGTCCGCAGCCCGACTACTCTCTCGGCTTCAAGCGCGAGGCTTTTAGCGAGGAACAGCTGACCAAGCTGTCGCCGTTCATCGGCGACTTCATCGCTGGCGATCAATCCTTCTTCATGGCGACCTACTACATGTACTTTCCCTTCTTGACCTGTGAGGTGAAGTGCGGCGCTGCTGCACTAGATGTGGCGGATCGCCAGAACGCGCATAGCATGACCCTCGCGGTGCGGGCTGTCACGGAGCTGTTCCGCGCGGTGAAGCGGGAAGATGAGGTCCACCGACAGATTCTAGCCTTCTCTATCTCGCATGATCATAGGTCTGTGCGGATCTACGGCCACTATCCTGTGATTGACGGGAAGGATACCAAGTACTACCGCCACCCGATTCACGAGTTTTCTTTTACGGCACTAGATGGCAAGGAGAAGTGGACGGCATACCGTTTCACGAAAAATGTATATGACGTGTGGATGCCGTCTCATTTCGAGAGGATCTGTTCCGCCATCGACCAGTTGCCGGAAGATTTGGATTTCGAGGACCCTTCACTACTGTCAACGGGTCTATCCCAGGGCTTACAGAGCCATCATCTGACGCAGTCGGATGCCGCCTCCGTTTCGCTTGACGCTGAGCAAGATGGCCGGTCGAGCCGTGCTGAGCAGGAGGTTGTTACTCCGAGCACTTCATTTACGGGCCAGGGCATAGCTAAGAAGCGCAAGGGCGGGAAGAAGTGAGAACAGAATGGGCAAAGAGAATGGCAGATACGATGGATGCCACAGCGATGTAGTCTGAATGAAATGTTTTTTTTTTGGACATTAAACAAGCGGTGTACTAATTCTGATATTGAAAACTGACTCTCAAGGACCTAAATCATAGTTCGCCTAGAGGGTAGATACGGATGAGGAATGGCGTCGTACTGAGTGTATACGGAGTCAGCAGAATACTGCAGTTCGCGACAAAACGCTGCTTAAAGCTGTCAAGTGACAAAGCTGGTTACCTTCGGTTTGACAGCGGATCACGGTTATGGTTGAGCATTGGAACCTCAAACTTGTCAAGCAAAACTTTATTTCTCGTACTTCATCAACACCTCAGAATGAATCAGCAGCTAAGATAGCAAAAACATCCCCGTGTAGAGGTTGTACAAGCTTCACGAATCGAAAATCCCGGATTGCTGTTGAAGCAACTCGATGTTGTTTGTTGAGCCTTTCGTATCTCGCTCAAGAGCTTCCACCATCTGTCACTCAATAGCCTTTTGTAAATGATAAGCCAATTATTCCATGCAGCTGCATCGTCCTTTCCCGGCGTCGTGGACCTCTGGGAAGGGTAAATTGAAGCTAGTTGCAGCCTCGCAGGTCAAAGGAAGCTTCTCGTAAAATGTAATAGCATGGTTCTTGCTCCTTCGCCCAAGAACACCAAATTCGCCACATTCATGACCGTAATGAACAGCCATATTAAAACGGCAAGGCGGCGGATCTCGCAGGGTATTGAAGCCGGTTATCTTGGGTGATTGGCGAGGAATGGACTTGCCAAACGCATGGAGTTTGGAGACGCAAGTATCATTTGTGAACTAGACTACTCATCCGATCTCACAGGCAATGATCGACTTCGGACCATCTTTCTAGCGAAACTGCTTCTCTGCCGAAGTCGCCATTAGGGATCCATGAGCACACACCGTGCATCCACTGTATTTATCTGAACACAACATCCTTGACGTGCGACCCCACTTGCATGTACGTGCTACAAGCTTCGGACAGTTAACTACAGAATGATTCGTGACTCGGTGACACCGACGCTCACAGGCATGCTTTCCGCAACTCAGCATCGCGCCACTAAAATCGTTAGAAAGTCTATCTGATCGCGAGAAGGTCGCACTTACCAAAACTCTGCACATCCTCCGTCGGGGCAATACTGGTTGAAGTCCTTTGGAGATGTGAGAAGCCCGCATCGGTCTGGGTGTCTCTCACAGTGCACAGGTACGCCATTGAATAGGCACCCTTTATTCATCAGCGCTTGCAGAAATTTCTGCCACATATCGCCACCTTTCTTGCTCTTGGCGAATGTGTGCATATTTCCAAAGAGAATAATGGCATCTCTCGCGCGTGACATTAAGACTACCAGTCGCTCTCTTGCGGACATAAAGCCAATATCGCCCGACGAATTGCTCCGTGTGAGGGACGCGATCACAAGGTCGCTTTGCTCTCCCTGATAGTTATCTGTCTACGTCAGTGTATGGCCTTGTCATCAGCTTGGGTAACAAACCGATCGTGGAGAGTCGAATGGACTTTTTGGTCATCCTCGCAGCGGTTTTCGTCAACAGGCCAGCTCGAACTAGCTCGTGGTGGTCGAGGTCATTCAAAGATGGAACATGGTCGTAACCCAATCTGTCTCTCAACAACGACAGTTGGCCCAGACATGGTGTCAGGATCACCATGTTCTCTGATGGGTACCCTTGTTGGCCGAGATATCTGACCATATTAGTGACCATCAGAACCTCAAACATGTTTTTCCTACTCGTTGTGGAGTCTCCATCGCGTAGTCCGACCACATTTTCGAGCTGTTCCTCATGATGCTGGTGGTGAACAAATATAACTCGACCTTGGACTCCCCGTATCATAGGGCGTTTCAGCGTTTTCTCATTGTCCATGAGATTCCCATGGCATAGGCGACGGATAAAGTACGAAATTTCGGGGTGACTACGATACTGTTCCCGGAGTGCTGTGAAAGGATGACCCTGCTGAATAAGTCTTTCGAAGAGAGACATGTTAAGGCTGAATCCTTCGCCTTTCTCTACTGTGAGCTTATAATTTTTAACCTTGGGGCGCAATTGCTTATGGTCGCCGATGAGCACCAGTTGCTTGATAGATGGACCCAGTGCGGTGATAATGTGAGCCTCGAGTATCTCATCACGTTTCGCTTAGATTTATCGTAAAGACTGTCAATCTGTCCTTGAATCTCGTGCAAGTCTCCGCCAGTTCAACATACTTGGCAATCTGATATTGCCACACTTGGAATGACCAGTTCTGAAGAAGTTCAGTCCTTTCAGAGAGTGGAAGTCGCCATACATAATGGGACGGGCCCATGTGCGGTGCCAATGCAGGAACTAATCGAAGGTCGCCCCCTTGTGCCCAAATGTGCAAAATGTCGGTTAGTTGGAGGTGCTTGTTATTCTTGCCGGTCATGAAGAGCCCATTATTCGCGTCTGGAACCTGAAATGATGTCCAGAAAACAGCGCCATCCTCTGAAGACTCCAGCATGGTCAGAATCTCGTCCCAAGTAATGCTGTCAGCTTCAAGTTGGCCACCAAGTTCCATCAGCTTGTGATAAACATATGAGGCTTCGTTTTTCAGTGCCTCGATCGTTCTATTGACTTCAGATGAAAATCGGAACCTCGGCCTCCTGGCTTGCTCTTCTAATCGCAAAGACCTCGTTCGTTCTGTGGATTTGAAGCCTACTCTCACCATGTCGTCCTCTGCCACCCCGATATCCAAGAGCTCTTCGAGAAACTGATCGATGGCATGATTCGTGTAACTAAACACCAAAATGCGATAATCTGTTAATATTAGGATGATTTGAAGCATCAAAGCTCCAATGAAAGATTTCCCAGTACCAGGAGGACCTTGTATTAGGCCTACCGAGCTTTCAAGACCGTTGAGTAGGAATTTGAGTACCTGATACTCGAACAGGGTAACCAGCCTTGATAAATGGCGATAGATCAACTGTCAAGTTTTCTCTGGATGCTCTCTTGAGAAACCCTAAAAAGTGAGACAGTTGCTCAGGGGGTCTATATGCGTTGGGAGTGATGCCGGGTTCCAATAGCATGTTTTCGAGAGGTATTTTGGAGATGTCTTTCAAGCGCTGCAAAATTGGTTCATACGCAAACATGGCCGTGTCTACAACGAGAAATTGCAGTTCGTGTCGATCCTCGTCGAATGAGGCCTGAATGGCGCTCTTCAATCTAGTCGCACTCGTGAACTTCATGACAACTGTCAAAGGGTCGTCCACCGACATGTCAATGTTGCTCATGATTGAGCCAAACGCAATGATATCTGTATTGCGGTACAAGGCGCCGAATGAGTTGTGCTTCATGAAGTACTTGGAATCTTCCACAGAAGTTTTCCTAACTTTCTTTCCAACTCTGTCTGAGAACATAATCACCTCTTCGCATTGAACCCTCAAACAGAAGGGATCAATGCGTTTCTTGTCGTCAAAACCGAATCCTGCAACACTCATGTTGCCCAAGCAGAGAGGCATCCGCCGCCCCTTCCTCTGTTTCCTGGCGAAAGCGAAATCTTCTCAGACCAGCGAGCATGTCGTCTCTGATGCTTGTGAACGACGTCAGCCGATTCCATCTCGCCTCAAGAGCTTTGAAAGCAGTATCAGGTCGGCTCGAAGCTATTCGTAACAACTTGGACGACCTATTGAGCAAAGTCGAAAAGAAAATGAAGGACGTACAGGATTATATCAAGGAGAATGGAAAAGGTGTGTGTCTTCAATTTTCATCTTCTGAGTTAAGTACTAATATGTCACAGATCCGAGCGATATGTATGAGTGGAAGCCCGAGATATGAAGAGTTAGTCTTGAGCCTCAACTGGAAACCTAGACGTCGACTAGTTTCGGCTCGCTATTCCTCACCAATACTGCCCTCGGCAATACTTAAAGCATATAATGCACCGGCATCTGAGACTTGAAGAGAGGTTCACAGTTTCTGCCTGGGACTGCCCCGTCTGTGCAGGTTAGTTTGATCTTCAGGCAGGGATGTTATAACTATCCAGTGCACATTGTGGTTCATATAAATGTGTAGCACTCGAATTACAGTTTACTGAGTTGTTTGATGCAATCAAAATGAGGTTTAATGTGAAGTTCACGGAAAGATGATACGATGATACGAATACTAATCAGTTTCGTTGGGGGCCACCATTGCCTTGTACGCTCATCTCGTAATGTCCTCAAATGCAAATTTAAATTTAGTTTAGGCATTTGAATTTAAACACTACAAATTCGTATTGAGTACGGAGTCCGACAACTGTGCAAATACTCTAAGCCGGTTTCCACTCGAAATAATGGGAACCTTTCTCTACTGGGCCAGGATCTTCACCTGGCGCGCCAGGTTTATTGTATGAATGAGCCCCGAAATAATCCATTTGCGCTTCCATAAACTTAGTGGGAGGCATTGTGCCTCCAGTGTACTTGATATACTCAAGCGTGGCGGAAAGTGCAGGCAAATAATGATCGGCCACCATGCCTTGAGAAACAACATCCTTCAGCGCCGAGTAGTTGCGCTGCAACTCCCTCTCGATGCAGCTGTGTAGCTTGGCATTAGTGAACGTCTTATTTCATTTCAAAAATGGTTCAAGTAGGTTGGCGATGAATTCTGACTGAATGATGCACCCTGCGCGCCATATTCTAATGCAGTCAGACAAACTGATATTCCAGGTTAGGGTAGGGTTAGTATAGGGTAATATAGGCCGATGGTCGCTGGTGGTTGCTTGGCCGCGTGAGCCAGCCCGACAGCTTACTTGCTCAGAAGTGGGTTGAAGAAGAGCAGAGGGTGTACGATTCCGAACCCAGCATTAAGGGAGTACGAGCGTGCAACTCAGTTAAACCAAACTACCTTAGGGTTGAATAGGTAGTTTAGATGAAAATCTTGTGTGCTAACATCTGACTAGTATCTATTGCTAATAGAAGGAATTTGAGGGTTCTACATGAATTTGATCACTATGTCTTTGTACTGATCAGTACTAATCACTCATTATTAGTGATGACTATACTATGGTCACCACTGATTTTGTATTTCATCACGACGAGGACTTCAACTACGCCATCCAATAGTCCTCTTGCCACCTCCACTGCTGCCCATGCAGCTACACCTGATATCCCTTGGCCAACTTTGTCATCGTTTTCATTGAGCACGAGTGATAAAAAATGCGCACACTGCATCCTGGTCGCATTGGCAAGCGTCATTCCATGCCCAACAATGGATTCAGCGACATTTAATCTCCGTTCTACTCTCGCCATATATTTGAACAGGAGAATTAAGTAGGGGAGGGCAAAGAGAACAAATTGGAACAGGTTGACAACGATCATCTGCACTGAATGGTGGATGAAAGACCGTGGTAGATCCGTGGACATTGACAGCGCAGAATCTGATCGGACGAAATTCGGAGTCATCATGTCAGGCAAAGCTGATTGAATCTGTTCAACCTCGTATGGGTTAAGTGTCGAAGGCAGTCCTCTCAATAAGCAGGTCAAGCCGTCGATGAATGCTTTTCTTTCAAACGCGTTGCTTTGGGCATTAGCACCTGCGTCGGCTGCCATACGGACGAGGATGGCTCCTATAAGTGTGTCAATATTAGCACAGTTACGACCCTTTGGACTCAGCAGCGGGAGAGGTTCAAATGCAGTTAGCTTACCTTGGTGGACAAGTTCCCAATTAATCCCGGAGGTTACTGATTCTTCAAAATCTCTACTTTTGGGGCTTACAGACGATGTCCCATTGTTTAAGCGATCCGCCCTAGTGTGGTCGCTTCCCATCCCCCTGACCATAAGGTCCTGAGGAACTGGCCTAGTACAAGAAAGTGGCCATGGACTTAGAGGTAGTAGCACAACAACTGCAGTATTTCTTAGATTCTCAAGGCTCGCGAACCGGCGGAACATACCGATGCGTAACCGCAATAATGTGAGGAGCATGGCAATGACATGAGACGTTCTGCTCTCCATGGTCAGCACCCACTTAACTTCCTTAAGAATGGGAACAAACTGCGCAAATATTTGTGGAGTTTTCTGACGTCTTTTCAAATCGGTGAATATAGCCTAAACTTAACAGTGACTTTTATTGAAAGTCGGAACACCAATTCGAGAGCTAGATTTGCAGAGTGACGACGATAACGCAGAGAATGCCAGGTTGAAAATCCGAAGCATTCAAGTCCCCGGGTACTTATTTTCGTAAAGCAATTAAAATCTGACGGCAGATTGCCTTCGGAAATAAACCGTCAGTCCTAGCATAAGAAGCTTGATAAAAGCGGAGGGCGAGTCAACTGTATATACATCCTCAGAACCCAGCAAACACGCACAGCTACCCAATTTCACATGCCGTAAAGGATGAATTTAAGCCATCCATCGGCCCTAACATGTAAAACTAACTGACTACCTCAGCAAGATATACCACGAGGCTTCCGCCTTCTAGTCCGGTATCCATTTGTTGTACGTAGTCAAGCTCATCAACATTGCAGTCATTTTGTGTAGCCAAATCATGTGTTTGCATCTGGGCTCATGTAGCACCCGCTTGATGATCCTATTGGCTGTGATGAGCCGCGAACCGCAATTTAAGCTTTTTACAACGCAGGGACCGAATTTAGTGTCCGTGTTTTCGTCTCGAATTTCTAAACGAAGTCAATTGTGAGTATTTCACGTGCACGAGTCTACGAGCGCATTAACAGCCTAAAGACCGAAAAATAGAGAAGCTTCTTGACAACAAAAATAACAATCCGGTCCGATCCTCTTTTGAAGACCTGTAAGTCGTGGCCAACTGCAAGTCCAAGCTTGCAGGACCTATTCCTTGGGTCTCTTTGCATCCCCTTTTCTCGTTCGCGGTTATAAATGATTCATCGGTCCGTCTTGCCAAACGGCTCGGCTCCAATGACGGAGGGATATCATTCTCTTGGCAAATGACGCCTAGTAGCTCGTATAATCTCATTAAATTCGTCCACGATAGAGCAACCTTCTCCCCCCTTTGTCATCGATAACGCCATGCGAAGTGCCCGTTGGGCCAGGGTAGCAATCGATGGCTTGGAGCCCACAGTTGGGCGGGTCCCTCGGCAGGTTTCTTGGGTTAGCCACCGCCAATTGAACGCAAGAATTGCCAGACACAACCCGACGAATCGCATAAGCAACGACATGGGCAGCGAAGCTCCGCGTAATTGGCTTCCCGTAAGGATCCGTTCGTCCTTGCGTACCAACTTTATACGAGAGGTCATGTCCAATTCTAGAACATCTATGTAAAGGTGATGTAGAGTGATGGTGGCTATGATGCTAGGGTTGTCCTCTTCACCTGCTCGGGGAAACGAGTTGCCAAGAAATTTACAACTCTGCACTTCTTGCTGAACTATTCAACGAACAGCCACGCCTGTGGCTGAATGCTGCTAAGGAACATGTGAATGATGTACTCAACATCGTGTCGCAGTGGATAATTGGAAAGAGTTCGGGTGTATGGCAATGAGGGTATACAGGTAGTAGAGATCAGCCAAGGGGCAAGAGCAGAAAATGGATGCTAATTATGTATGGGCTTTTGGGAGATCCAGACAAAACTTGGGAAATGTACATGTAATATAGCTAGAGTTGCCCTATTGGCTGAGACCGCCGGGCGTAATAAATTGTGTGGTGTGTGTGCGTGTGTGTGCGTGTACAATAGGGTTGTCATAACTCGATCCTGGCTTTCCTTGCTTTTTCTTGCAATCTTATTCCTCTCCGGGGATGTTTAGTCACGCGGCCTGGGTTTGGATCGATGTCTTTTCGGGTAAGCTTCGTACGTACTGCTGTTTGATGTTTGAGGTGACATCAACCAGCTCCATTTTTCTCGAAGATTAGCTAATCTTTGAAGGTCTAAGTATGGTCAGAACGGCAGAAGTATTGAGGCTGGCCAGCGGTTCCATTTGAGTTGGCGAAGCTGGTAAGTTTTAGGAGTTGTACGTACTGTAACACTTATAGCATCGACTAGGCTTTAGGCATAGAAGGGAATTTCGGCGAGCCAAAGCTGTGTCGGCAGGCTTGCACATCGAGGGTGAATGCGAATGTGTTCCCACATGTTTCAACGTTTCCGGATTATGCGCCACTTTATGGCCATGAGATCTGTATAGACCACCTGGTATATTTAGTGACCCTTTGTGTGATGCAGTCATGTCCTAGAAAAATTGTTAATCTACCTTCGGGTGATGCTTTGTACCCGTATTTTTTGGCATCTTGCTCAGTACGAATAATCTGCGAATATGATTCTATCGCTTAACTTATGCGACGTGAGCCAAATGGCTAGTTCCAACACGAGGACGCATCATTCCCGAGTGTGGTGCTCGAGTTGTCATGCTCGCAGGATAGCAAGGACACGATCTTCTCGGAGAATCGCTCTCAGCGCCGTTCACGGAGCATTGCGCGATGCGGAACTAAACACTCCCAGTGAGGGCTCTCAGATACGCAGAACGACCACAGTTATTCGCCAACCTATTGGCTCCCAACAAATCAACAAATACGCCTGGAATGACCTCATAGATATACAAACTTTGCGCTCAGCACCTACTACCACGTCTATAGAGAAAACAAGGTATCGTCCTTTTCGAAATGGGTGTCGCGGCTTTGGTAGTTAGCCATTTTAGTGGCGTCCATTTTAGCCACTCCGGCTATGGAAACCTGTACCCCAAAGTACCGTTTCGAATTTTCTTAAGCGCGAAACAAAGAGCCAGGTCTGGCTGATTATAGATCCCGCACCTCTAGTTTACACACTGGCGATTTGCAAGGCGCACGTGACAACTCATCCGCCTTCTATGACGCGCCACGGTCATAGAGGGGTGCTGATTCAGCTCCTTGTGAGAGTGGCATAGATTCTTCGGCTATGCTGAAATGACGAAACGGTATCAGTCGTTACGACCTTTGGTGGCCGTATGTGGTCCTGGTGGCGATGCAGACACGTCTGTTCGTTCACGTGCTTCTAGTAATCCGTTACCAAAACGACGTCGAGTTGGCGTATCGGCCACATGCAATGCCTGCCGAAGTAAGAAGACTCGCGTAAGTCCAACAATACTTAGATGCCAATATTGATTGTCTTGCGCCAATTATTTCGCATAAGCAAAGAATGCGTGCTAATGCCTCATCCGGAGTGCGACGGCCAACAACCTTGTGGGCGATGCGACCTAGCAGACCGAGTATGCGAGTATAATAATAGCGAACGAGAAACAATTAGCGAGTTACAAGCCAACGTCGACCGATTAGATAAAACGTTGAATGCCTTATCAAACGGCTCAATTCATCATGCCTCGCGCCAACATTCTAAAAGCTCGCGGTCTGAAAGCGGCAAGTCAGACCAAGGTCATTCTAAGGGT
Organism: Sphaerostilbella broomeana; assembly: GCA_930272545.1. Lineage (NCBI taxonomy): Eukaryota > Fungi > Ascomycota > Sordariomycetes > Hypocreales > Hypocreaceae > Sphaerostilbella > Sphaerostilbella broomeana. The sequence continues at coordinate 9,493 of CAKNET010000123.1, read as the reverse complement.
ATTAAGAAAAACGTCAAGCCCGATACTAGTCTACCACAAAATGCCGCTTCACAGCGAGAGGAAGTGGGACTTCGCACCTACAGCACACGGGCAATCGGTTCCCAGTACTCTAAACAGAATCGCAGGCTCGGCACTATCACTCCACATGCCTGCACAAGGTGTCGCAAGAAACGTGCAAAGGTCCGTATGTTATTCTAAGTCCGTTGGAAGACACGGTCGCTCCTCCACACATATGGTTAACAGATTACTGTTCTCAGTGCGATGGACAGACGCCCTGTGGACGCTGTAAGCTCCAGAATGATGCCGAGTGCGTTTACAAAATCACCGTGCGCCAATCGAAAGCGGAACTTCATGCAGAACTCGACAGACTGCACCAGCGCCAACGTTCCATCGAACAGTTGCTCACAGCTTTCATTCAGCCGGAGCATTAGGGGCAGGCTCTAACACGCATACAAAGCGGAAAATATGTGGAGGGCAGCTCCAAATTGCTTGAACTTGGGTCGCCTTCGAACAGCTGCGCTGCCGATGTTAGGATCAAACCGGGCATTAGACCCATCAACATCCTCAGGCTAGGCAGTCCAGGCAGCTTTAAAGCCGCGAGCCTTAAAGATGATATCATTAATCCAGTGGCGACTCAGCAACTAGACGTACAGAATAACGAGAAAATGAATATATCTTCGAAGCCTCAGTTCCAATCCACACAACGCAGGCCGGATCCGGATGCTATAAGCTGGACGGTCGGTATGCAGAACACCCTGCAGCCTAGCCTTATATCGCGGTCTGACGACCCGAATTTAGGTCACATGGCTAGTAGCCCACCGATATTCCATGGGACTGAGCAGGCCTTGCCGCTAAATAAGCTTGGGTTATTGTTGACATCGGGAACTTGGACCTGCATAACTGGCGATATCGAACTTGCTCATCACCTTCTAGCGCTTTATTTCTGCTGGGAATATCCTAACTTTGCGCCTATCAGCAAAGAGCATTTCCTCCGGGACTTCCACGACGGACGACACCGATACTGTTCGCCGATACTGGTCAACTCCTTACTTGCTCTAGGTTGCCACTGTTCTCATCGGGCTGTGGTTAGGGCCAATCCTAGCAATTCTTACTCATCTGGCGATAACTTTTTTAAGGAGTCACGGCGGCTTTTTTCACGAGAAACAGACGATCACTCTTTAACCACGATCCAAGCCTTGGGAATAATGTCGATCCGAGAAGCTCGTTGTTCCAGGGTTTGGGAGAGCAGGAATTACGCAAAGCAGGGCATGCAGCTAGCCATCGAAATGGGCCTGCACCGTGTCCATGCCGAGGCATATGAGGATCAACATGCCGTAGTGTCGAAAACCTTTTGGGGAACATTTGCACTAAATCAGTAAGTGCAGGAAGCGCATATTTAACTGCATCGCTAATGACGCAACTCAGTGCATGGTCTCTGATTACGGGCACACTGCCGCAGTGCACATATTCGCTGCGCCTGCCACCCAAGCCAGCAGTTATTGCCGGTGTTGAGGCATCTCCTTGGGTGCCGTATGCGGATGGTGGTAAGTGATTATACGGTGCAAATCAGTCATCTTCCACTCTGACACCAGGTTAGATGCGCATTTACAACCACAAATGCAACTGTCAAACGTACGGTCTGTATATCAATGCTTCTGCACTCCCAGCAAACTAGTCCACCAGTCTCTATACCTACTATACTCGCCTAGCCGACTTTTAACAGCTGCGGAATTATTGCGGAACTATTATCAATACATAGACTGGTATGACCAGATACCAGAGGTTATGCGGCTAGGTCACAACTCAACACCTGCGGTACTGTTTACTCAGTGAGTATATGATCAATTAGATTTAGTGAAAGTTACTAAATTCAGTGAGTCTATACTACCACTTTGCCATTCTCCTACTCTTTCGGCCCTTCATAAAACTGCGCATCATTGGATCTCAGGTATCCCTGCGGGTTGTGTGCTCCCAGGCTGCCGACGCCATCCAGAGACTAGTTTTCTCTTACTCAAAGCTATATACCCTCCGTAGAACGCCATCCTTTATGCCCTACTTCATATTAGCGTTAACCACTACGCACCTCGCTATTAACGCCGCGTTTACGCCTTCGCCAGGGTTCCATTGAGCCAAAGCTTTCGACTATCGGATCAGACAGTTCGGTTCATTAACCATGTATTTCTCGGTGGCGAACCGTACATCACTAGCTCAAAACCCGGTTCCAAACCCATCGTCCTGAGATGCTACCCGAATGACAGCTATGCATTGGCCAAAAAGCTATCAACCCTGATCGAGTACCACGGAGCCAAGAATAGCGCGATTATAGCGCCGTCTATACGCAAAAAGGGACCATTACAAGAATTGACTAACATATTGTCCAAGAAATACCGCGTGCCAATTGCTGTATCAATCGATGACGAGGCCCCTTTGGATGACAAGGTGATCGATGGAAAGATGTGTGTTTCCACCATCCACCAATTCAAAGGCAGCGAGCGTGATCTGATCATTCTCTTCGGTATGAACTCCTCTTTTTTCAGGTATTTTGGCCGCGATCTTCCGGACGACAGCTGCCCCAACGAGGTTTTTGTGGCTCTAACGCGTGCCGCGAAACAGCTTGTCTTGGTCCACGATGAGGATAAGAAGCTCATGCCTTTTGTATCTGTGGAAGCTCTGTACGAAACAGCGGAGGTTGTTAACATGACAGGCAATCAAGCAAAAATTGCATCGCCCGACGCACCCGGCCGGCCTTTGGAGCTTGGACTTACCCTGCCGTCTTTAAACGGCGTCCGAGACATGACCCGACACATACGGGACGAATCTCTCGATGAAATCGTTAAGCATAACCTGTTATCCGACAGCTCTCGACAAAGGCGAGATACTCTGAACGGAATCACGTGACAACTACACGCCATGGATCTGGGATGCTAGTGCTATCGCAGCGGCACCAACATGGCCGTTGATACCGCTTCCGTCGGTACAGCTTAAGGGTGCCATCGTGATACGTCGCGCTATAGGTGTAGGCATTCTCATCGTATGTCAGCTCGTCCTCGCCGTAGTTCTGCAGGCTGTGCATGGCGCGGGCTCCGTATGCCCTGTCGTAGCAGGCTTGCCTCTGAGCTACATCCGCACCTCCCCTTGGAGCCTTCGCTTCAAGGAAGAAATTGGGTTCTGCCGGAACATCCACATGCTTTGTAGGTAAAATCATCGTGCCCAAGTCAATGCAAACGTCTTTGTTGATAGTTCCTGAGCGAGCCCAATCGAAAAAGTCGGGCACGGGCTTTACAGTAGCTTCATCAGTAAGCGACTCGAAGTTGGTAAATGGTAGATGACCTTCGTTTGGAATGTCAGCATTGCCAGCAATGATTGGAATCGTACTACGCATCACAGTTCCTTCCGACTTTGTTTTATTTTTTCGCTTGAAGTCCCGAATTGCGGATTCAGGAAACTGTGATGGTGATAGAGAAGACCTAGCAGCCAACAAGTTCTGACGAATGCAGTCTATGCCACTAGGGTCTAGAGTCAAACGAGCCTCTGGGTGCTCGTATCCTTCAGGGTATATGTTTTTATCGACAAGTTGCTGTCCAAAATTGTCGTCGTACGCTGAGGACTTTCTAGCCCTGGAAGACACGGTTGTGGTTTTCGTAGATTGCGTACGGCGGTCGGAGGAAGAGTTGGAGGCCATTGTTTGAGTAACACCCTCCGTGCCGGGACACTGATGCTACTATGATTAGTCGACACTGAAGAATGTAGCAATAGCTCCCTACCCCACGAAGATCACGAAGATCAGGACCTCCCTGTCTTGCAAATCGAGAAAGATCTGTAGAAACACCACCAACTAGAGATGTAGACTTTGTAGCAGGAGGTTGCTCGTTATTTCGCCGATCGAGTTCTCGCAAGGCACGAGGTGTGAGCCAGACCCTAGATAGGTTGTCCCAGAATGACAGTGAGAAGTTGAATGCACGACGCACCCTACTCTTCTTGAACCTCTTCGGAGGAGGATTTTCCTGCGAGAGGACGTCTGCGTTCCGTGTCTTTCGATTCTGCAAACTCGCCATGGGCGACCTTATTGAGAACTGTCGTGAAGGGAACATTTGAAGGTCGCGTCGGGGCCGCATGCCTCCCATATCAGAGAGGAGATGGTTCGGCGCAAGAACCCGTCGTTGCCTATGCTGGGTCGGGTGACATGCCCAAGTTCCACATGCATAGCAGACTCATTTCATTGGCCATTCGTTCGACCAGTGTCCATTATGGCCGGTCGCTTGAGCCAATAGAGCTCCACTATTAGGCGCGTCGCTATTAGGCGCGTCGCTCCCTCCTCTTGTCGTCGGGCTCCCGACCCCACCACAGAGATCTGGATTACAGTGGTAGAGGCGGCTGTTGAAACTCTTAAGGGCTGCTCAAGGAGTTCGGTCATCATACATCACGACCCTCAGAATGGCGCTTGACTAAATAGTGTGAAAAGCCTTGCCGCGACTCGCACCGACCCAATGATGACTGTGATTAGGCGCGCGCAAAGAGTACTCTTCTTCCGAAGAGCGTAAGGCCTACTATCTGTCGTTCCTGGTGCCGGCCGTACGGAGCCGCCAACCCCTGTTTCAAGTAGACGCTCGCGAATTCTTCATGTTTTGCAATTCTGGAGACTACCATTCGCGTCATGGAAGCGCTGGACACTGTCACGGCTTTTGTTGGCTCTGAATTAGATGAGAACTAAAACTTGATGAGACCTATGAGTCGGGTCGATTTTCGATGATCCCCCATCTGATGGCCAGGTAGATATAAATCAGGTCTCTTCCTGTACTTTGGTTGCCCATCTTATCCTTCAGACCATCAAGCTATTCCTCAATTTACAATCGGTATTCTTTTTGTTAAATTCATCCTCTCAAAATGCCCAGGTCGAGAAACTCGCGCCCCAAGCCACCTCCAACCCCCTCGTGGGTGCCTCGCCCCCCTCACGGATCTACTGTGCTAACTATAGGGTACTACGTTGCTGGCGACAGAGTCTGGTTTTACAATGGTAGTACTACCTTCAACGCCTGCTCCAGAACGTGCTCATTAACAAAAAAAAATACAGATGAAACTAATCAATGGGAAAGCGGAACAGTTGTGAACGTTCCGGGCTTTAGCGGCAGTACGCTGAGTCCATTTGTTAGTTGCAGCCTCAACCCCTAGTAGTCTGAGCTAAACAGCTGACCTTTCGCAGATCGAAGTTGATGCAACTGGTGAAACTATCGAGATCGGGGCAGAATTTGTGCGGCTTCAAGGATGATACCGTGGAAGAGAGCATCTGCTGCTCTAGCGGTGGTGATGCCGGGGGACTGAGCGGACACAGCCGCAAGGCTTGGCATTAAATTGATGATGTACATGTTGAATGTGTTAAGAGTATCGAAGAGTAGCCTCGTACTGGGAAACTGTTGGTGGAAGTGGTACAGAAACAGTAGCGCTTGGATGTTGTGGTTGATTATGCTACCCTTGTTCTTTAACTGTCACAATATACTCGCTTTAACAATGCTCAGATTCTCAAGTTGAAGCTGTAATCTTGTATATATGCACATCACCAATCTGGAAGGCGCCTTTATCGAAGGTAGAATACCACATGAGCCTTCTATTCCCAAAACTTTGGAAACGTTGATGGACTCGACTTGTCGTTTGACCGTTCGATTTAATTTTCGCTCCAGCCTTATTTTCATAAGTTGGGGTCTCTTACATATCCTTCGATCTTGTCCAACCACGTTTATGTAAGGAATCACAACCAGAATTTTCATTAACCTAGAGACCTCGATCAAACGACCATCTAATAGGTGTGAGAGCAAGCTATTCGGAATTGGCTTGTTCAAGTGCATTCTCAATCCATCGCCACAGCCTCTTATCTGCAACAAAATTTGGGTTCATCTCCGACATCAGTGTCAGTTTTCTTGCAACAGCAAGCCCAGCAGACTCCTCAGTGTTGCCAACTTCGTCAACTTCGTCATCTTCTTGCTCTTCTGCCTTTTCTAATTCCAAAAGCTCAGCTAGGAGTTCCCTGCCATTCTCCTGGTTAGTTTGCTCGTGGAACAGCCGAGGAATATCATCCGACTCTTTCTCATACACGAGTTCATACAAGGCTTTGAAGAGCGTGTAATCTTGGGTGGATAGCATTCGAACCAGCCGAGAAAAACGCCACATCCTCTCAGATTTCTCCCATTGTTCTGATTCGACTGTTTGACCTCCTTGACAGAAACCTGTCCTAAAGGCAGCAACAAGTGACTCTATCGGGGGCGAGACTGAGCCACTAAATCCTGGAGTGGCGAGCAATTCAGTTATAGGACCCGATGATGCAGATCCCCAATCAATAATACATGTTATATTGAGATTTTCATCAACAAAAATATTATCGAGATGAAGATCGGGATGAGAAAGGACAAAGTCCTCACTTGTAGAAGTAAGATAAGGCATCATTTTGTGTAGGAACTGGCCAGCAATGCAGTAGGAGAGCCGATTTTTACTGCCTTCGACCTTATCATCAATCGAACAATAAGTACGCCACCTCTCTATTGCTGTACGATAACTAGTCCAGTGAGGATATTCAAAGGGATCAGGAATTGGTGCCAAAAAACTATGAGGTGTAAGTGGAAGCTCTTTGGCATGAGATATAAAAGCTGATATTAGAGAGTTAAAATACTGGCCCTCTTTATGAAAGGGGCCGCGATCTATGCCTTCAAGCGTATCCCTCCTTTGCCAGAGAAGCGATGGGCTAAGGCATTCACCAATGAAATAGTCGCCATTACTGTCTTCGAATATGGATCCAATCTTGTCAAAATGAATCCCTGACAGATAGGACATAATAGTTCCGAGCTGGTTTATTATCTTCTCTCGGTCCTGGTCCGAGAGAGGCAGAAGCGGGCGTCGCGTAGGATACCCTGGTATTCGGGGCGAAAACTCAATCCAGTCATACTCCGACAGTACACGGCCAGGGGCCTTACTCATGAGGATATATGGCACCCCAATGTCATTGTCGTAAGAGCCACTGGAGAAGTCAATACCTATAAATCATGACAACGCTAAGCCTCCCGGCTTGCTCTCGGCTTACCTGAAGGCATAGACTTCCGGGACTGGGATCGCGCTGTTAGTTCTAAGATACTTCAATGTGGAGGCTTCACTGATAAGCATCTTAGAAGCGGATTCGATTGTGAGGATCGTGTTTGAGCCACTGCGTGGAGAACGAAAGACCCATTCGATCTCATCATCAAAGGTGATAAAAATGACCCAATTTAGACTTCCAGTTTTAGGTCTCTTCGATATATCGGCAGTGCATTGGCGGCCACGAAGCTTTGCCGCTAGAGAAAGCAGCGCATCAAGGTTGAATTTCGCGTATGCAAAGATCTTATCTGGCATGGCAGTGAACTTGCCAATAATGTGTAACGCGAGTTTGAATGAGTCGGACGTGTAAGATGTGTGGGATGAGAAGGAGCGTGTAAAGTGTAGGAGACACGAAAACTACGGGACGAGTGGGAGCGGTGAGAGGACCTTGTGCAACACGTGATTCGGTACGCTTGCCCGCTTTCATGGCTGCTTCGCTCCTCAACTCAGCTTCGCCTGAGCTAGGTACTATTCACATAAGAAGCGATGTAGGTATGAGAAAAATCGCGAAATCATCAGGTAGGGAAGTGTGGAGTGGCGAGTTGCGGTAGCGCCAGCCAGGGGATGGTATCAACATTGATACGGAGTAGATGTAGCCCACTGGTATGTCGGTGTACCCTAACTACCCCTGATGATTCGTGTCCTGTACCAGCCAATGCCCAGTACTAAACAGGCCGAGAGAAACACGGATCATATTGCCTGTTTTAGAGCCAGCAGGAAACCTATATTCCGACCCTGCTCGACAACATGGCCGAGATAAGCTGGCGCAATCGGAGGTTGCTCCGGTGACTGATTGGCAATTATGGCTTCGTAGACTCTTGTCTCATGTTCAAGCTGAGGCAGCCACCATTGAGGGATTGCTATCTTGCTGATAACAGCCTGGCCCTCAAGCTGGACTTCATGCACCCGTTGCTATGGTAGCACAACCTCTTGAGCGAAAGGACATCGACGTTTCGAGGATGCCAGGATGACTCAACCTGATCTAGTGGCTCAAATGAGATGGACGACTGCATCTCTCCATCCAAGCTTCGACGTATGGTCATTTGTGTCCAGTCTGTGCTGGGAAATGGAGGCAGTTCTGGAATCAAGAGGTAAGGCTGACATAGTGTGACTCGTCGAAGATGGCGGTAGGCTGGGCAAAGATTGTGAGATAATGCACCCTATGACCCGCCCGGATTCGGTATCGAGCGTGTTCGTCCCCGATCTCTTGGCTTAAAATCCCGACGTCGGACTTTGGTACCATGCCGGACGAATTATCCTTAGTGACTGTAGAGGGTGACATGTTCTGCTGGTTTTCTTGGTGAACCTTGTGGCTCTGCGGGATTTGGGGTGTGGTTGGATATGAAGTTCCCCCGTAGGACGAGGTTTCGCTTGACTTGGCCGGGCCTGCCTTCTGTTGGTGTGTAACGTCCCTTATGGGTGGCAGAGAATGCTTGGCAATTAAGAGAGATCAGCCAGGCCATCAGTGAACCTCCGAATTGAGACAGTTGTCATCAATCCGAAGTGGCTGTGTTGAGGACGATGATTTCCTCTGGTGCTGGTTTCCACTCGCTCTGGTAGCACGGGTCCTTTAATACATTACGATAAAATGCAACCAAAAAACACGGGCGATCTCAATTATCACCATGATCTTATCGATAAAGCTTTGGGGACAGGTAGCTAAATGTTCGCCTTCAATTGGACATAGCCTAGAAAGTCCTATAATCTATCATTGAGTGGTTATTACAGCGTAGGCTCTTGATCCAACCCTGCTGGTATGTGTTAAACAAAACGCATCATTCCAGTCATGTTCAGTACGACGTCATATATTTGTTCTGCTTATATCTGGCAAGAAAGTCAAGACTAACTAAATTCGAAGACAAAAGAAACTCGGGAGCCTGCTTTTATATCCCGCCAGGCGCTCTAGTGTCACGACCTGGCCGTCGTAACAGCCGCGGGACACACTCAGCCAATCAAGGCTATAATAAGTAATAATAGTAGTAACCAATCATAGGGATATTCACTCCGCCAAAGTAAATAATAGTAAATATATCCCAATTAAGAAATAGGTTTACTTCCCTTAAGTAAACCAAAGTAAATAATATAAATATATATACTAACTTTATTTATATTTATTAAAATAATTTAATTAATTAATTATTAATATTAAGTATTTATTAGAATATAATATTCTATAGAATTATAATATTATTACTTACTATTTATTATCTCTCCTTAGTTCTCTTATTAATATAAACCTACCTTATACTAGTTTATCCCTTAGGAATAATTAATATATTATATATTAATAACTCCTATTTAGGAAACTATTGAAAACCTAGGTAATATTAAGTAAGATATTTATTATATTTTTTATATTAATTTTAAATAAGAAATT
>CAKNET010000122.1:0-51032 GCA_930272545.1 Sphaerostilbella broomeana | reverse complement strand
TATTAGCCTAAGATAAGTTAAAAGGTAAATTTTTATTAAATAGTATAATATAAAATAGCCTAATCTATAAAATTTACTTATAGTTCTTAATAACTTTATTACTACTTAATAATCTAAAATCACTTTTTAAGACTTAGTAGTTAATATTTAATCTTTTTTTAATTAATTATATACTTAATTAAAATTTTTATTTATTAGAAAAGGATTAGAAAAAGGGTAAGTTATAATACCCGGATTTATAGGTAAAATATTATAAGATTCCTATTATATAGAATTAACTTTTGCTTAATTAATTAATAGATATTAATATAAAGATTAAAAAATTAATTATAGCTTTATAATACTTAAACAGGTTTACTATCCTTAGCGTTAAATAGGATTTAATTTATATTTTAATAATAGTATTATAATTCTAGGGGTCTAATATTATATTTATATAGTTTAATAAAGAAGGTAAGCGGGTATTTATATAATTAATAGTAATAGTTATAGCCTTAGTTAACCTACCCTCCCCCCCCCTTACCTTATAATTATATAATCTTATAAATTTATATTTAAGTACTAGCCCTTAATTTAACCTTTTTAATTTATAAATAGTATAATACTTATTTATAAATTAAAAAGGCTATTATTTAAAATTAATTTATAAATTAAATATATTATAATTTATATTAGATATATTAAATTAATATATTCCCTTAATCTTATAAATACGTTATTTATTTATTAAATTCCTTTTATAATATAATAAAATTTTACCCTAAATAGTCTATATTAAAGCATTTCTCCTAATCCTTAATAATTTTAAGTATACTAAGCTATTTAATAAGCTTAATATAGATATTATAGTTATTATTAAAGCGTAGGGTATATCTCTATAGCTATTTAATATTATTACTATTTTTATAATCTCAGTGTCGCGGTCTGCCTTATTAGGTTTAGCGTCCCCGTCTTGAGTTAGCCCCGCCTCTCGCCGCTTTAGGCACCTATATAAAGAGGTGCCGCACAACCTCGCGACATTCATTCCCCATGACTTCACTCCTCTCTAATTTTATTTTCCTCACACCCTCCATGGCCTGACACCGTCGCTTTTCCCTTTCTCTTCCTCTACACACTGAGTTCACTTTTTGCTTTGCCTCACAGTCTCTACGAATGTGCCTCCATTGTCACCCCCTTCATTTTCCTAGTCGATGATGCAGCGGTTGGTGCCCGCGAATAGCGTTGCGTCAACTCAAGAAGCTGACCATACTGCTGAACAGCGCTTCCCTGTTGCCATACCGAGTAGCCGCCTCTTGTCGATTGCACTTTCTGTTATGACACTGGAGAAACAGTTCCGCACGGTTTCAATTCTCTGCGCTCCTGCCCTCTCTTTTGAACCTGTAGGGAGGAAATTGTGTTTGAGCTGGTTCCTACCATCATAACAAGGTGTACCATTCGCAGCTATGGATTGCCCAGACGCAACGCCTGGGCGGCCTCTAACCGTGCCATCCGCGCCATCCGTGCTGCGAAACTGAGCTGAAACATCGAAATATCACATCATCTCACATACGCCGAGATGGATTCTATGATGGGAGACGTACGGTACAGGCGGTCCAGGCGGTCCAGGCGGTCCATATTTGGTTAGCATGGTCCTAGATTCACCAACCCTAAAACGGCATCTATACAATGATATAGGTTCTTATTGCCTTGGCATGGTGCGTCCTGTGGACGAAAATCCCACATACGCCGAGATGGATTCCATGATAGGAGACGTACGGTACATGCGGTCCATATTTGGTTAGCATGGTCCTGGATTTACCAATCCTAAAACGGCATCTATACAACGATATGGGATTTTATTGCCTTGGCATAGTGCGTCCTGTAGACGAAAATCCCACATGCGCCGAGATGGATTCCATGATAGGAGACGTACGGTACATACGGTCCATATTTGGTTAGCATGGTCCTGGATTCACCAACCCTAAAACGGCATCTATGATATGGGTTTTTAATTGCTTTAGCATGGTGCGTCATGTGGACGAAAATTGGTTCTTTGGCAGAGACGAGCTTCGGGGATCACGTCTGTCTGTATCTGTCCATTTCGCCGAGCTGAGGCCGCCGCTGGGGTCAATAGGTGCTGAGACATGGTTCTACTGCTCGACGCTTGGGACTTCTGCTCAACTGATGCTCCAATACGAATGCTGGGAACGCGTCAGCTGGTGCTGGGATCGGAACCAGTGCAGTAAGTCAGGCGATGCTGGCACTGCGTCACTCCCTGTGAGCTATTCGCTATGAGAGTCACGGCGATGGCGACCTACTTCCAAGCGGATAGGCTTGAAAAAAGGAGTTAGGAGACGGAGATCTGCGGACAGGGAGACGCAAACAGGAGCGCCACGGCTGGTACTAGCCATGGAGGATTGGCAGAATGCTCCGATCGGGATACGAGGGGAAAGCAACAGAATTCAAGTGCACTCCGTTGCAATATGCTTCTCTCTACTTGCTGTCTCAAAGCCGCTCGTGACTATATAAAGCAAGCACTGCCTGTAATCAGGGTGCTTTTCGATGACTTTTAACAATCGTTTTCTCTTCACTTGCGCAGTTCTCTACCTGGAACTCCAAAATGGCCGTGGATCTTGGTAAAATCGTCTTTTGGACTCCGCCGCGTAGAGGACAACCAGGAAGATCCCCCTCCAAATCTGCCACGCCACAAGTTGATGACTTTCAACATAGCCTGACTTTTTGCCCCTCGGCTCGCCCTGGATCAACGCAAGATAAGCCAATATCAGTTTGCTCAGATGAAGACACAGCAGCAGCGCATGCTGTGAACAACTATGATGGTTGCGGCGGGATAGGCAACTCTCGGTCTGACGACTCGCTTCCCTCGATCAGCGCTACCTTGGCGGTTGCCGAGGAAAGAACAGACTTCAGAACTTCTGGCATATCTTCCGAGAGCACCGTCTCGACGACAGACCCTTGTGCCACGACGACTGTGCTCGCAAAGAACATAGACAATGAGTTACACCGACCAGACAGGGCGGCTACCTATCAAGCCGTTGTAGATGCAGGGTCGCCTTCCAGACCATCACTATCTACCGCGCCTACGGATGCTATATTTCAAGAAGCTGAAGCGACACCAGCCGAGCGTAATTGTATGTCCGGCGATCGCATTTCATCACCCAGCGCCTTCATACCTATAGATGAAGCACAATTTGATGACATGGCTACTACAGGTACATACTAGCCACCCATATCAACTTTAGGTTAAGGACTGACTCATCAGACTCTTAGGCAGCTCCGGGATCGTACCAGATAATGTCGGCGTAGGCGGTATCACGAAGCTTCCGCCTACATATCGATCTAAGTCGTGCACAACCGGCCTGTCTCAAGCCGAAGAAACAATCCAGGCGTCACCTAACCCTAGTGCGCAGTTCTCTGGTGACGTACCTAAAGGTAATATTGCCGTACAACCCAGCGACTCTGTCAGAATGCCTGAGCTCTGCTCATTGAGACTGCCATCACCATATTATTCCGAAGTTAAGCACTCTCAAGTAAACAACAACAACAAATTCCACACGGAGACCGAGGCGCATTATCCCATCGTACCTTCAGAGCACCGTTGCAGTTCAGGCCGGGCAAACGAAACCTTGCTTCAAGCTTTCTGCGCATGCGACACTGGAACGAACCCAAACCATAGCCAGGCTCTTGCCAGTGGCGAAGGAGACTATGAGGAAATTCATAGGGCCACAATTCACCAATGCCCACCTGCTACACAGCCGCAGTGCAGTTGTAGCTCTGCAGGGTATGTTCCGATACAAACCGACATCGCCGTGGAGGCAATAGGGCATCTCCCTGCAACCAGTGCTATTCATCCGCCTTCACCGCAAATTACGACTGAAGACGATGGAACTCACCCACCAGTCGATGCAAATTTTAGGGAGTGGCATTTGCCTGATGCCATATTGCGAAGCGTTAGGATGGGTGATAAAGTTACACTCCAGGTGCAATTAAATCTACCCTCCGGCATTCTGCAAAGTGAAGCAGATTCAGCTCCATATGATAGGCGGTCCATGATCTCTCCCGGACCAAGAGATGGCTCGGTTTCAGGCTCGAAAGCTCAATATACAGTCAACGAGGATAACTTTCTGATTAGCCTGAAAAAGAAATGCTATACGTGGGCGGAGATTTGCCTACGCTTTAACGGTCGCTTTCCAAACTCGCACCGGAGCAAGGGCAGCCTTCAACAGCATTACACCAAATTAATGCAGCGACCGGAATGGTCTCACGTAGAAATTAGCGATGGCAAAGACTCAAACACAGACTACGATGATGACTGTTGGGAAGTTGAAAAGTTACTAAATAGACGCTGGGAGGGGGAAAGTCTAATCTACTTGGTAAAGTGGGCAGGCTTTTCAGACAAACACAACTCCTAGGTCAAGCGACATGATATTTGTCCAGATTTAGTACAACAGTTTGACGCACATTGTACTGGCGGTAAAGCACTCAAGCGTCGAGCAGCTCATGCGAGACGAGGTGTCCAAGCAAGGAAAGCAGTACTTAAGATATAACATGTAGTTCACTTCTATCCTAGGCTTCTATATAACGTCCACGTGATCCTCCTAGGTCCTCTTTCAAAAAATGATTAAATCTTGTTCTTGCTTACCAGCTTAGAATGTCAACATTAATTGGATTCACTAACGCTTTACAAGGAACGGGGAGCGACGCTCTTGCGCGCGTTTGGGAGAAGTATTGCAGTACTACATATACCAATACAAATAATACCGAAAGACACCATTTCTGCATCTGCTGTGGCAGTTTGCACCCAAATAATCTGACTCGCTCATTTTTTTTTGGTCACCTAGTGGTAGCTTACTGTCACTTCATATTGCTCTGCCCAATCTGCTCACCCTATCATGAATACCTAGTCCCCCAGTTTCTGCTAACTCAGGCAAGAGCCTTCGATACGCCCTTAGCTTTTGCCATTACTACCCAACGGTTGAAACGGACAGTTCCCCTTACCTTTCAGAGGGGGAACCCCACGGTTCAGTGTCTGGCAACGATTCTGTCGATACCACCGCACGGGTCGTTGACAGGCTAGGGTGTACGCTTCGCACAAACCTGCCACTACTTTGACAGCGTCCGGCTGGCTCGCTCAGCCTACTTGGCGTCGGCGGAATGTACTTCGTCAACCATTCTTCAACTTTACCAGCAGCCCATCGGTTCGCTGGGTCTTCCTGCAACAGACCCTTTAATAGTGGCAAGAATTGTTCAGGTGCCTTTTCTACGGTGGGCCAAATCGTCTTCGCTGCCCAGGTATTGAATTGAGTTTCGGTTAATCCCTTAGTGGTCAATTCGCATTCAGCTAGCAGCTCAAGTGCAATTATACCCAACGCCCATAGATCCACGGTGTTGGTGTAGCTCCGCTCGTCTTGCCAAATTTCGGGAGCCATGTACGCTGCAGAACCTATAAATGTACGCATTTGGCCTGCAGGGTGGTACTTCGACAGACCAACATCAGTGATTTTTGCAATATGACGCTGCATCGACTCGTTCCAGCCAACTAGAATATTGTCCGGTTTCAGATCGCGATGGGCGTAACCTTGTAAATGCATAAAAGCAAGACCGGCACTCACATCGCCCAGCAAGACAGGTTTCTGGTCGTCTCTATGTGTGCCTGATACAAAATCATAATGGTAGAAAAACGGGGTAGAATGATGTATCCTAACTGATATGATGCAGTCCTCATCGCCTTGACTGTGTCTAGTTCGCTCATTCTGGTTAAATAAGCATGTCTGGGGATAGGGAATTATTAAGGATGCAATGATTGAGTTAACCAGTTCTCGCTAGCATTTTATATGCAAGGCTATGACCTGGCAATTAACCCTATGCTCATGGTCCATTTGACCAGACCGTAGCCAAGGCCAGAAAATCGTAACTTCACCTGGTTCAAAAATTTATGCGGCGACAAGCGAATATCAGTTCAATCGTCTTGGCGGAGTAACAAAAATGTTGAAAGGTATTCTATGCAAAGTCATGTGGACACCAACATGGGTACCTTCACATGATTTACGTGGCGAACGCGCCTATGGGGAAGCGGAACAGTTATGGATGAGTGGATTACCAGTTGATATAGCCCTGCTTGTTGATGTTGTTCCTATATATCTTCCTGCATATGACATCTTCGATTTGTTTGCACTTACAGCTCATAAATTGCGGGCAGCTCCCACGAGACTTGTGTTCTGATCATATTGCTCTGAACAGTCGTGATAGAGATTACTTAATACATAGGCCAATCCACTCCCTTGTGAAGTACAAATGAATCGTAATCATATGAATATAATTTCATAGTAGCATCAGTCACTTTCCCCTTCAGTTCATGAGTCCATTTCCTGATTTGATCTACTGTTGGCCTTTGTGAGTGCTCTATACGAATATCAGATTAGTAGTGTTTCTCCCTCGTAGCCAAGTATTTCTCTTACCGCTGTTTACATAAACCTTGGGGTGTATGCCGAATTGAAGTTTAATCGCTATTTTCGACAATTTATTGACATCATATTGATTGACATAAAGAATCAATTCAGTCATTCTTTCGATACATCTAGGGAAGCTAATTTAGTGGAAGAAATACCAATATGAGATTAAAATCAAATACTTATCATATTCCTCTTGAGAGTATGGTGTAGGATCCCAGAATTGGTATCTCCTAAAAGTGTCGAGGTGTGTAAATACAAAATCGTCAAGCGCATAATTCTCATTGTCGAAACACTCCCTCAAGTTCCGCTGATTTTTTGTACGATGATGTTCCCGCAAGTTGATTATTAAGGACAAGAAATCTTCTCTTTTTTCCTCGATCAATTAGTATCTGACTGACATTGCGTTCTTTCAAAAGTTCATCAATTATAGCCATGATAGATGATGGAATGTTTGAGGTGTATCTTCATTGCTTATGAAAAGTTGGAAAGGGTTATGGCAATGTGTTTTCGCGGGGGTAATGGTCTTTATATAGACCTTCAAGCTTGTTTACGATATAACGCGAATGCCGGACCAGACTGTAATCTTGACTTTGCTGTCAGTTACAGATTCATGGGATTGGCAGTCAGGCTGGCACCATAATTATACAATCTTGCTCATTCAACCAGTGCTAATTCAGAAGGATTGGTACGCTGAGCTGAAAAATTTCTCTATTTAGGAACCATACTACCTGGCAATATGTTACGTAAATATTTTCTTGCCAAATCCTTATTGCGGTAAAAGAAAAGAATGAGCATCCTCAAGTCTTCATGATCGGTGTCGTTCAACTCCATCTTCACCACTGCCTTACTTTCTGTTTGATTATTTCTTCATCCATGATGAAAATCGTTGTTTATGGTATGGGCGGTACTATTTCTGGAAGTATCGATAGATTTTCACGAATCGCAGGCTACCAAGTTGGCGTCGTGGAGATTCACGAGCTAGTCCAGAAACTCGATGTTTCGACGATTAATATTTTTTGTATCGAAACTATACAAATTGTCAATACAGGAAGTCCTGATATTACATATGATGATCAATTCGGACTGTATAACGCCATTAAGAGAGACTTTTACAGTGGCGCTGATGCTGCTGTTATCGCACATGGAACAGATACTCTGGAAGATACGGCCATGTTTTTATGCTGCCTCTTCAATCCTTTAGAGTCTGAGAAGCCTATTGTGATGACTTGTTCTATGGTACCACCAGACAGTCTTGGATCAGATGCCCTGACGAACTTATCGAATGCCATTTTAGTGGCTGCCTCTCCCGAATCTAGGGGAAGGGGTGTTCTCGTCGTTAGTAATAATCGAATTATATCTGGACGCTACGTTACGAAAGTCAACACCAATTCACTCGATGCTATTCAATCTATAATCGGGGACGAAGGTTCTCTTGAGATGAGAGAGCCTAGGTTTTATCGTCAACCAAGCATGTGGGTTGTGAATTATTACTTTGATATTCAAATATTCAAGGACACGCCTAATATCGAGATACTCCACGGATACCGCGATTTTAATAGTCAATCTCTCTCCGAGAGAACTAAGCAAGCTCAAGGTATCATACTGGTTAGCATGGGTCGTGGCTCGTGGTCAACACGGGCAGGCCAGGAAATCACCCATATAACAAACCTGAAAGCCATCCCTGTTATCGTATGTCGGGGAACACATACAGGGTTTGTGGGTAGCACAAATAACTACGGGTTAGGCGATGTTTGTATCGGCGGTGGTGACCTGTCACCAGTTCAATGCCGAGTGGTATTAGCGTTGGCACTCATGGCAGGCAAAAATAAGGACGAGATTAAAGAAATTTTTGAGAGAGGAACTAGGAGCATCTCATCAAAACTATAAAGAAGTATTTCTTTCACTAACCCTAGCACTTCTAGATGTATTGAAGAAATAGCTGAATTGATTCTATATATCCCCAAGCTTATATAAACAGTGATGAGGGAGATACATTGGCTAAGAGGGAGAAACACTACTAATATGATCTGCTACTTGTATAGAGCACTCTAAGCTGTTTTTGGGTGAAAGCTTCACGCATTTATGATAAGCTTCACGCATTTATGATAAGCTTCACGCATTTATGATAAGCTTCACGCATTTATGATAAGCTAGAATCACGTCTTCTTCACAGCTCAATGCCTAGAAGTGGTCGGATTCTCAGTGTATATTAGGACGGAAAGCAGCCAAATAACTTCCAAACTATACTTCAACCTCTTTGATATCCGTACAATGCTCGTTGTTTTAGCATTAAAATCCTCCTGTAAGTATCATTTGCCAAAAGTTGATCTCTGTAGCATCCTTGATACCCAAAAAAGACCGTCTGACCGCAGAGCTGAATAAAGTCGTCGTAATCTGAAGGAATGACTGGAATACAAAATTTGGGCGAATGAATTAATGCTGCCAGCATCTGACATAGATCACTCTCCTTATAATATATTAGTTTCAGTAACTATATAGATAGATAAGTAGAAACATACTTTTGAAAGAGTAGCCTCCTCTGAAAACTGGTACTCTGTTGTTTCCCACGTGTCTTGAATAATATTGAAACAAGGCAACATTAGAGCGAGTGTTGTATGTGTAAACCCGCACTCAGTATTCCGCGGTTGAATCTCCAAATTTCTCAATTCATCAATCAGCTTGTTAATAGATAACTCTCCATGCATAATGTTGAAGATACACATTAAATTTGATAGGTGTAATTTGGTTTCTGAGACTGTTCTAAGGAATCGATTAAATGTGATTTCCGAAAACTCTTTTTTGACTTTAGAGGGGGGCGGTTCAATTTTGATAGCTAGATCTGCAAGGGCTGATCGATATCCGATACTAAAACCTGGAAGACCTTCCATATCTCTTGACCGTATGTATTAGCGTATACTTAGCGAATGCTAAAAGCAAGAAGATGAGGGTGATACCTATGCATCATAATGCTAGCCCATATTGTTATTTTGGCCTCATCCTCTAGCCGTGCTCCACTTCGAATAAAATTCATTAGTAAAGACATAGCATGAATGAGTTCATTGTGCCCGTAATCCGGAAAGCCCCAGTATACGAAAAGTAAAGCCAAGAGGAGTTTTCTGCGAGCTAAGTTAAGATACAAGTGGACCGGAAGCTTTGATAGCCCAAGTTCCCAGGTGCTATCATGTAGTCGAGTGAGAAAATCAATATCTCTAAAGTCATTCGCCATAATAATACCGTTCTGAAGTGTTACTTCCCAAGCCGAAATAGCCTCAGGGATCTTGGATCCATCATTAACTAACCTAAACCGATGGAGGTTGGATGGGAAGTACTTCAATGTTGAAGAAGTCCATACTTGCTGATAAGACTGCTCAGGAGATTGAGGAAGGTGACCCGAAAACGTTCGCTCGCGGAATTTAAAACAAATTCGATCGGAAGATACAGGTATTGTAAATTTGGAATGTAAATGGAGAATCAAAACAGAGTCCACCTTGTGTGACGTGCTGATCGTTCCCAAGGAATAAACCAGTATAGGGTAGGTCTATATTGGTAGGAGAGTCAGGGAGAGACAATAGGCAGTAATAACGATGTCACAATTCGGTAGAATATTAAGTTCAAGTGAATGTTTGGTATGTTAACGACTGACTAGCTAATTATTCTAATGATCGTAGATGAAGTTGATACATATGTAAATGATGTTCACTTTGGTTCACTCCGTCCTGAGTGGACAGGTTTCATTTATTGGAAGTTCACTTGTGTTCACTCTGTCTAAAGTGAACATACTGGTGATTGGTCAACAGGGTGCTGACTCATCTTTGCTATGATTGGTCCATGTTCCAATGTGACCTTCTCATGCGGCCAGGTCGTGGCACCTTGAAAGCCCTCAAAAACTGCTTTGAGAACGTTCAATCGCAGCATCTCCCGCAGCCCAAGCGTCTCCTCTGTTGGACCGAGATTAACTATCAATTAAAATACGCTCTTTATGATCAATATGATTCTTCATGTTATACTATAGATAAGATATTTAGATTTTAATTTTCCTTCTATTAGATGAGCCTCGAGGTTTAAAGTTGCATCATCCACCATAAGCTTATTCAAGTTCTATACCCGGCAATACATGACACAAATATTTCTTTGTCAAACCCCTATTATGGTAAAGGAAAAGAATGAGCATCTTCAAGTCTTTATAATCGGTGTCTTTTAACTTCATCTCCGCCATACACCCAGGCGTTCCAAACTTGAGAGTCACAAGCCCAGACTCATCCCATTCTTCAAATATAGAACCATTTTGATTGGAAACTCCGCTGCTCGTGTGACTCGACTGTGGTATCGCGGATTCAAGAAACGTCGAAAAAAATTGAGAGGTTAAGAGGTTATTGTTCGGAAGAGACTTATCATCATTTGGTGGGGGTTTGGATGGCATTGTAAATTAACACAAGTATTTAAGTAATAAAAGGTGAAGGATAAAGTGAAGTTAGAGGAGAAGGGTATGTATGACAGTTAGGAGACTATTATAGTATATTTGAAGGCCTTTTCTAGTACATTTACCTATTAGTTATACCTATTGGTTGTTAGAACAGGCTTAATGCATTATCTTAGGTCAGGCTTGACACATTAGCTCAGCTTGCATTCGTCCAGCTCTAAGACATCGTTATGCTCACAGCTATCGTTTGAGAATCAGGGCTCCTCAATCATCGTGTGTGGTAGCGGGAATCGCGATGGAAGACTCCAGGATTGCGGCCACGACATCTAGATATGGCAGGTCAATTGGCAGAAGCTCTACAGTAGCTCCATTGGTCGAGTCATCGGTCACTTGATCATTCATGTTGCTAATCCTCTCAATTGATACTGTTTGCTAGCAATAGACCATGCTCTGAGGGCGGTTTGGTGTTGGCTTGATCGTCCATGTCATAAGCCCACCCGTGACTCTCTGACACTGAACATGAAGACAAAACCTATCAATGTTCACCTAGAGCTTATCCAGAGCCCCGGAAATACTTGATATAGATGGTCCTTTGCCAAATACAGATTTGAATAAATGAACAAGGCCAGTATTCTGATGTCTTCAAGACCAGTTTCTTCAAGCTCTAGCTTGATTAAATTCCCATGCTATCTAAACTGTATGGTGACGAGCCCGAGCTTGGTATTTCCCCGCACTCAAGTAAAGAACAACCACTTCGATTGGAGAAAAATGTTTTACACTGCAGAGGCATTGAGCCGTGAAGAAGAATGCCTCCTACTAGTCGTAAATGCGTGAAGGCCTCTAACATCGATTTGATTCTCCTCTCCAAAAATAGCTTCGCTTTCGTTCATGTTTTTACCCGCCAAGAATGCCAATTTTAAGCCGCTGGTGCAGCTGCTGAAATTGCAATTTTCCGCTCTTCTTTTTTCTCTTCTATAAGCCAACGAAAGTTTGTCTGATCAAGGCCGATCTTATTTCCCAGCCATTCGATAGTTCCCTCATTGGGCTCATCTTCGAGATCATAAAATTTGATCAAGTATGATAGGATATTCTTTTGCTGGCGAGTTAAAGGATTAATTAAAGCATAGAATTCCGAGGCATTCTTGGGATAAAGTGATGGATCGGGTTTTATCATTCCTTCACCTTTAATATATTTGTTAATTGGTATAATCGGAGTACTGGGCTTTCGAATATTTTTGTTTCTGTTATAACTATCAAGGTGTGAAAGTTGGTACTCTGCATAATCGAACTATTTTAAAGATTGTAAGTTTCCATCTTTGATATTGAATAGGTAATGATTCAGATAGACTTGCCTGTCTATCCAGACTTTCAGGAAGGCCAGTTCTTGCAAACGATTCCATATTGTCCAGTGCGAGGAGCGGCAGTTTGAGGGGACGCAGGAAAACAAGTATTCTGGAATTGGTTGCCTTATTTGTATTGTCTTCACTTGGAGAAGGTGTCAGACTGCTCAGGAGGTTGAGGAAGGTGACTCGAAAACATTCGCTCGCGGAATTTAAAGCAAATTCGATCGGAAGATACAACTCAGACACTTGGGCAGGTGAATGTGAAACTTAGGCAGATGCCATTGATCTACCTCCGTGTTCTCCGTAAGCCTTTGCCGGTGAAATACATTCCCTGTCAAGGGGGGCCATGTCAGTGATTCACGTGCCATGATGTGTTGATATCTAACATCCTAAGAGAGGTAGCGATATATGCCGCCTATCTAGGTACTTTTTGAACTACAAGCTGACATAGTGAATCTTGTTTCGTATTAATCTTCTTTTGAAGATCCTCCAATGAACCACTCTGGACCTCATGATTATCTGAGGGCTTAGATAGGTTGTCCTTTTCGAATTGTATAGCATTGCCGATAATGCTGTCTAGGTCCTCAATGTTAGGCCAGCCACTGAGACCAATATCCACCAGGAGCTCAATCAACATTTTCTCGCTAGGATTCCGTTAAGAAAGACATTCACATCACATTGGAAGCTTCACATACCTGTTCCAATATAGCAACCGCAATAATGGGACTAAATCCCATAGGACATAAATAAACCACTTGATTCGGGCAATCGCAGCTAGTTTCTGAATTTTTGGAGGCTTTGGTTGTCCAGTCAGGTTCGCGTAGGCTGTCATCGCAGAAGAGTGTAGTGAATTCACCATAATCCAACTGAGTCTATTATCTGTTGATAGTTGCGAGTGACGAAGTCCTTGAATACTTTCGTACGTATATCCACATTCCTTGGATGTGTCTTGGGATGGAAGTTCTATTTCTAAGAGCCGGTTTTCGATCGAAAGTATATGGTCCCTATTAAAAGTCGACATTCTAAAAATCCATTTAGTAATATACAAATAGCAGCAATCGGAGGAAATACCGCATTAGTTTATAGATAGAGATGAATAATATTTGAAGGTGAGTGTCTTTATTCACTGTATCTATATTGATGGAGCAAAAATCATCATAAATTTGGGATTTGATTGAGGAATTAAAAGAAAACCCATTCTTGAAGCCCTCAAAAAGCATTTTTAGAATATTTAATCGTAGGCTTTCGTATACTGTAAGTTTCTCTTCGGTTAGATCGAGATTGACCATAAAGTTGTCGGTAGGCTTATTATTTTTGTGTTGTAAAAGAAGAAGACCAACAGCAACAGTCCACTGTTGGACGATGTTTAATCTGTTATATTCGGAATCCACCATATCATCAAGCTCCTCCTTAGGTAGAATAGGGAATATGGGTATGACGATCGACTTTAGCAATTCCAAGCTTCTGGCAATTGAATAGCCATCTCTTTGTAAGATCTGGGTGATTGATAACATTTTGATCGGAATGTTATAAATGAGAATATGATGAGGAATGATCTCTTACATACAAAAACGAAGAACAAAAAGAATGAAAGTCAGGCTGTAATGAAATAAATATATAGCCACTATAGCAATTAGCCATGTGAGCCACGGACCAGGGGCAATAAACAGTCTATTCCATGTATGAATATTAAGCACGGGCTATCTTCAAGCCAATCCAAGATCTGAATACGGCTCTTCGAGCCATTCACTAGATTTAATCTGAGATAACCCTAACTCAATTGACACTGTGCGCCAGCAATGGGTCTTGCACCGAAGACAATTGTGGCGTTGGCTTGAATGCACCGACCCCGTGATACCACTCAGCCATTCTTTTATATCCAATCGTGTGCGTCATCTTAGCGCCAGTTGATTGAGACGTGCATATTGCGCTCGCCCAAAAACTCAACATCTCGCAGCATGCTGCGAGATGTTGAGTTTTTGGGCTAGCGCAATATGCACGTCTCGAGCCTTTTATTCACTTGAGAACCTTCCAGCCATTGCTGCGACATTTGCTTTCCGCAAAACATGGCACATCATTCAAAGTTAACAATAGGTGAAGTGATTAATTTTTTTTCTCTTTTCCCACTAAATGCCAGCTTTAACAGTGTTTTTGATGATGAAAAGACTATCGCATTTTTGAGCCGTCAGCAACGCAGCAACATTCATTCTCGATATTGGCATTACACACCGCCGAGCCGGAAAAAAATCACATCCAATGGCACATCTGATTTAGAGATACGGGCCAATAGAATCCGTCTGGCAGAGGCAGAGGCAGAGGCAGAGGCAGAGGCAGAGGCAGAGGCAGAGGCAGAGGCAGAGGCAGAGGCAGAGGCAGAGGCACAACAAGAGGAACAGGAACAGGAAGAAGAAGAGGAAGAGGAGCAGGCGCAAGAGGCGCAAGAGGAAGAGGCACAAGCACAAGCACAACAAGAGGAAGAGGAAGAGGAACAGGCACAAGCACAACAAGAGGAAGAGGAGCAGGCGCAAGAGGCACAAGAGGAAGAGGCACAAGCACAACAAGAGGAAGAGGAAGAGGAGCAGGCGCAAGAGGCACAAGAGGAAGAGGCACAAGCACAACAAGAGGAAGAGGAACAGGCGCAAGAGGAAGAGGGAGAGGAAGAGGGAGAGGAAGAGGGAGAGGAAGAGGGAGAGGAAGAAGAAGAGGAAGAGGAAGCAGAATCAGAGGCCAGTGAAACTCCCTACTCCGAATACCTTCCAATGTGGAAGGATAATCCTTCTTCTTTATGGATGCAACCAGACTCACCTCAACTTGGTCATGCTGATGTCGATCTGAGGACATTTTTCCGACGCGCTATTGAGAATAAAATTGGCACGCTTGTTGCGAATATACGAGACAAATTTAACCATATTTTGTTTTTCATTTTTTATCACCGGTCAACATTGGGAAAAGTTTCGCAAAAGATCATGGTGAGATTTCTCCAGCAAAACAATATGGAGGATCTCCATACTGAGACTTGCATGACTATGATGAGAGTCGGACGTAGACTGGTCAAGTTTTGCTACCGACTTCAACACGGCCATGAACCGGACCTCAATCATGTGGATTTCGACGGCATTGACTTCAGTCCTCTCTTTTATCTTCCTGATACCTCGAGTGGCGGGTAAAGTTCAATACATCCTTTTTATTACTCCTTCAGCTAATATTCTGTCTTAGTTGGAAACATACTGCCCGCAAAGAACAGTTTGAAGCTACTCTAGAGGAAGAGGGGAAGAAAAAGACGAGCCTTCTGGCTCAAGAGGCGGCGAAAGCAATTTATGATTCCGCTAACAAAGTTTGGTTCTCGTCAACCGGATCACAAGAAGATACTCGAAAACGAAGACGGCCTGCCCAGAACAAAACTTGCTCAAGTCGTAAACGTTTTTGCC
Source organism: Sphaerostilbella broomeana (assembly GCA_930272545.1). Lineage (NCBI taxonomy): Eukaryota > Fungi > Ascomycota > Sordariomycetes > Hypocreales > Hypocreaceae > Sphaerostilbella > Sphaerostilbella broomeana. Next base: position 35,392 of record CAKNET010000122.1, on the reverse strand, counting down.
CCGAGAGGCCAGTGGAGTTGGCGGAAACTACAGCCTCAGATATTGCAGCAGCATCTTCAACCGAGTTCGCAAACAGTATATTTGCGCCGACATCTTCGGACTTATTATCTACAGCTGGCTTATTTACGGCATCTTCAACCGAGTTTGCAAATGCAGACAGCATATTTGCGCCGACATCTTCCACAGCTGGCTTGTTTACGGCATCTTCAACCGAGTTTGCAAATGCAGACAGCATATTTGCGCCGACATCTTCCACAGCTGGCTTGTTTACGGCATCTTCAACCGAGTTTGCAAATGCAGACATCATATTTGCGCCGACATCTTCCACAGCTGGCTTGTTTACGGCATCTTCAACCGAGTTTGCAAATACAGACAGCATATTTGCACCGACATCTTCTGATACTTCAAAGCAGTTTACGAGCGTTGATAATTCGTTTGCGACTTCATCTTCGGAGTCATTCATAAACGCAGATGGCGCGTTTGTATCAACGAACATGGACGACTTGCTTGTATCTGACAGCTGTCTTACTGTCCCTATGGAGTATAGCATTGAATCAGGATTAACTCTTGAAATTTCGGCTTTAGGCCATGCGGGAGTTCAGTGTATATGTTAATTTCCTACATCAATTGTTCCTGGTTTTTTCCTCTCTATAACCCAGATACTACCGAAATCCGAATTAATATGCACTACAGGTGTAGTAATGCAAAGTTTCATGCCCCTATTCAATTCGAATTTATCCCCCAGTGTGTCTTCATTCTCCCCTACAGAAATCTTATGATCACCGGGAAGTACAGGAGCCAGCGCCAAATCTTCTGGTGATGCTAGCAGGGTTAGGTGGGAATAGGGTATGCGAAGTATGATATTGTTATGAAACTGAAAGTGTAAGCATAAGCCTCTGTCTGACCGATGGTTCACAACACACCTTTTCTGATACTTGGTTGTTGAAGTCGTTGAAGTCGTTGAAGTATTGGGCTGTGAGGTTCCTGTTCCATGTCCATCTAGCATTCTGATGCTCTTGGAACCATTTCCATATGATATCAGTATATTTTTTCTCATCTTCGTCGAGGGGCTTTAGTTGCGGACTTTCGTTGGTCATGTTGAAAACATGAAGCCGAGCGTTGAATGATCTGTGTCGGGACATATATTTTGCGCATAGAGGATTTTGAGGGGTGGCGGGGTTGGTGCCTAATCTTGCGAATCACGTGAGCCGGTGTCTGAAGTGTCGAAAAGGCACTAAGTGGAATGAAGTTACTGACTGGAAAGATAAGACTGGCAGGTCATATGACTACTGAAAGCAGCCAATGATTGCAGTGAAAGATAATAATAGCCGGACAACGCCCTGTATTGAGCGCATCCTTCCATGGGCATTTATATGGCGACATCACTCAACCTTGGTGATCCATTGATGAGATTAACAATGAACGTAGAGCTCTCATTGGTCGTACGCCTAGGAGAGCAGCCCCACGATAGGAGGGTTGCTGTCACACAAAAAAAGAATCCGTTAGTGCGTCAGCAGCTAATACCCTCTATATTGTCTGACAGTTGCTCTATTTAGGTCAGCCGCAATAGCTATTTTCATTTGTAGAAAAACGAGGCTATTGTAAAATCCATTAACGTATGCTTGATTGGTCAATTCTATGCTGAAGTAACGTAGACCGGTATTCATGATGTCCTTTGGAACCAGGCGATTAATCACGTGATCGTTAGACACATGACTTCGTAGCCAACGAGATCACATGCGTTTCTTTCTTTCACACTATTTCGTATTGCCAATCAGTTTCTAACTTCTATTATTCAGTAAAGTAAAGTCCTAACTTTGAAGTTCTAGCTTACCTCAATGATTTCGATCATTGAAGTCTTCTGGTGTATTCTCTATATCCACAAGCCCCTGATAGAATCACAGTGCAAATGTTAGGTGGATGAATTTATGAACTCTATAGACGAGAACGCAATCCGAGCTCTAGCTTCTGAATATTACGGAAATCTTCCATGTCAAATTCGACGTGTGCATTATTGAAGTTACAATATGTGATCAGTGTCTTTAAGCTCTAGCCTGATCAAATTCCCATACCATCCAAACTGAATGATGATGACCCTGGGCTCGGTACCAATTGGCTGGTTACCAGATCCCCTGAAAGCTTCAGCGACGTGCGACTTGCGACAATCGATCGGTGCTCCGCAACCCTCCTAGCCTACAGTAGAAATCACCAATGTAACTAGTTAAAGCTATTCACTGTCGCACTCAGCCGACCACAGCTGCCCAATGGCTAACATGGCCCCTAATGCCTTGTGGCTAGCGCTGTAACTTGGCCTAGGAACATTTGATGCTCCAGACAATCACACGTCTTTTTTTTATCTCATGACTAGACTAGTCTTCTCCTTACCCTATTCTTGATGGCGAGGACTGGAGACCTATATAGGTATAAAATACAGCTGTCGCTGCTATCCATTCACTACTTTAGTAACAAATTGAATGTCACATCGCAGTTTCTATCTTTTGCCGTTCTCCCTTTCCTTCTATCATCCATTGAATCACTTCAGATAATGGCTGATTTCACAGAACTCAATGGCTTAGAGAGCCTACTTGAACGATTACAACTTCAGCATTCCACATTGCACCGTCCACTTCAGGAATTCCAATTGGAGTTTCGCACTATAATGAAATTTCAGCCAGGACCACAAATCCGAACATAATTATAACAAATCTGTCTCCAAGAAGACGATAAATTTAAGAGAAACTTGCCATCAAGTTTTCTAGAGTTCGAGGAAGTAATGAAAGAACTAAAAAGGCTGGCGAACACATATAAACGAGGATACGAACAGTTTAAAGAGAAGCAATATTATCTAGAGCTTACAGAACAGAAGCAAAACCAGCTACAGTTACTATATAACCAACATCAGGAGGCTCTAAATTATATTGGCACACAGCAAAATCAACAACGTCGGCAACTCCAGGTACTACAAAAACAAACACAGGAACTGAAGGAAGAAGCCATAATGAAAGCACAATCAATACAAGATGTACAATTTGAGCAATCTGAGCTCTTATCTATCAAGACAGGACTGGAAATTCTCATAGAAATCCAAAAAAAAAACAGCAAAATATCCAATTCCAAGAACTCCAACAAGCTCAAAAGACTTGGAATTCTATCCTGTATCAAAAACAGCTGATAAAAAAGGCACTTGAAATAGATGGGGATGACGATCTATATGATGACCAAGGCTAGGCAAAGAATGTGTCAATCACTGTGTTTCTTGAGGAGCTGGGCGGGAGTGGCCACGGTAGCGGTTCACCAACAGTTTTGCCTCTTTGTTGTCTTATGTAACTACATCTCTACAATCCCTGCTTTCTAGCTAGAGTTGCCTTGTCACAAAAAATGGACTAGAATGTCGAAAAGAGCCAACTTATCGACACCGGTATCGCTATTGGGCATGTGAGAGGATTTCAAGCGGCGTATTGCACCCTAATATCTCAGTGGAACACATCAGGCCGAACTTGGATTTGGGTAGTCATTGGTTTTATTTTGGAAATGCAGATTTGTTCGGCAATTAGGGTGGCCATCAAGCAATCTGACTCTGTCGATTATTGACTTTACTAGCCTTACCCCTGACCCCCTAGACCGCCGCCAGAATGATCTACTGTCGCAACAGGGCGTAGGCAAGAGTAAGCGCCTGCAGACGACCAGGGTGAAGTTGGCCTTTGATTGTAACGCCACCATCAATGATACCTATCATAATAGCCCATACAACTACCATGCAAAATCTTGATGGGTATCAATTTTCTCAGCAGATATTTGGGCAGAGAAGTGATTGGTCTCAAGAGACCAGAGCCGCAACCCAAATCACACAGTAAACAGGTGATCGCCATGCTGAACTAAATCTACTTATGTTCTTTAGACATGTATTACCCACAAAGCTTATCAATAACTGCCGATGTATTGGAACATCTTCTTCGTATAGATCCGGTTAATTACTATATATTAGCTGACACAGCTCTATTGCCTTCTCTTTGACGACAAACATCACAATCATTCATTCCCATCAAGCAGTAGTATCCACCTCAAGACCAATCCCGCCACTATACGTTACATAGCCTGCTCACTCTAACCAACCCTGGGGCCTTCGAAATGCAAACCGCAATAACTTCAGATGATCTCAAATTGATCACTTTGGCAGCGTCGTTTGGTCCAGCAAACCTGGTTTGGGATGCATCAAAATGGCGTATTCAAGTAGAAATTTGCATTATCCACGGTGAGAGAGTCTTTGGATACTCTCCAAGTGTAGAGCTCGCCACAGCAGAGAGCCTTGAATCCCGAGCTCAGCGTTTGCACAAATATCACCAAACGAACTCAAGGCGTGACTTGTTGGTGCGCGAAAAGGGAAATGAACACGATGAAGAGCAGATATTGAATTTGCTTCGTCAACTTCATTCTTATCCGAATATGCCAGTCCCGAACCCAAAACTAGATGAAGATGTGAAAGATGGCAGTATTATTGTTGTTGGAGCTGTACAAGCTACGATAATGTGCCGGGAACTTGGTTACCACTTACCAAATATCACGGAGTTCCCAGTACATGCTACTCTCCGTGAGCTTCTGAGAGTAAAGCATTACTCGAACGCATATCCAATGTCTCGTTTACAGGCAGGTGCGAGAAGTTTACCTTACCCTAGGAGAATTGCGCCGAATGGCTTTCGACCAGCACCATTCTCCCACTCGCCGATGCCTTCGTCTAGATCGCCAGTTGGAGGCGATGGGGAGGGGGATAGTGGTGGGGATGATGTTCCTGAGGACCTTGGAGTAAGGCTTGACGGAGGGTCCACTGCATCACCGCCCACATCAAATAAAAAGCTTGGAACTGGTATTTGTGCTGGAACATCAAATGGCTTCGGTGAGGGAAATGATTGGGTAAAGGTTGTGAAGGATTAAGATAGCAATGTTCCCGTAAGCATCAATACTGAATAGTTAGGGAAAAGAATGAACATACAATCTTACGTCTGCCCATTGATTGAATTCGACGATTTTCCCATTTAGCCAGTGCGCCAGTGCGTCAGTGAACACACCTGTAACCTCGTGATCCACCGCTCATTAATCTGCTAAATTATAAGTGAGAATGACCACCTCTCCAATTTCTACTTCGCCAAATGAAAATGAAAATACAGCTGTATTATTTCAGTCAGCATATTTCACCATTGGTCTTCAGAAACCATGTGTCCCCGTGTCAATGGGAGGCAAAGCGAGAACAGCTATCATCAAACTCATAAGAATCATGGCCTGGCGGTTATATCAAGAAGGATCCCTCGACAGCCCCGACACTATCCCCACTCAGGGTGCAAGAAAAGCCAGAAGGAATTTCGTTCAAGGCAAGGACTTCGGCGACACTTTATACAACGAATGTGTAGTTCCCCTTAGTCTTGAATTAAAAACTAACTTGAAGAAGACGTTGAAATAGATGAATTCTGTGTGATTTGTGGGAAGAATTTTGAATGGGCACATTTGCTCATAAATCACGTCGAAGGGTATCGAGACAAAAATTACTCTGGAATTTGCGACAGAAAAGTGACTTATATGGAACAAACATGCAAGGAACTACGGACTAGTGCCGATAGGTTACTTGGTGAACGCGAGAAAATGATAAAGGAAGCCGGTAAAGCAACGCCTGGCAGCCCTCAAGCATACACTGCTCAAGCAACTGAAGTGATTTCTTCTGGTAACTGATGCTTTCAGGTGAATGATGATTGAATGCTGACTATTTCACAGGTATACCGCCGCAACAATCACCAATGACAATTGATAATATTCTCGCACCAGATGGATATTTTGACTTCGACTCTTTGGACACTTTCTTTCTGGAGTAATTACACGGTTGTATGTCCAATAGAATCAAAGTGGCACAGGTTTCAAACTAAAGATAAGACTAGGAAGTGCATTAGTCTGGTGCCCAGAGGTTCCTGTGGCCCCTCTATGCAGCTCCATTTGCAGGGGAAAAAAAAGCTCAGTCGCAAGTCTATAAAGTGGCAGCGAGACCATAGCAAACTCAACAGGTTGAGCCACGGGAGTTCAAATCAATTTTTGAAAATGAAGCAGGCCATTTTTAGCAAGATTATTGGCCCAACTATCGCCATCATCATGACAATAATGATTGTGGGGATTTGGTATTTAATTTACAGCCGTCGCCATTATCATTGCGATGAAGAAACGCCCAGCGAGACACCTGAATCCAACACAGTCGTTTTGCAAAGCATGCCCAGTCTAAATCCTTCATCGGCCGATGAAAAAATTAGAACAGCTCATATCAAGGCATGGCCACAGCCGGCACGCCCACCATCGGCTCACTACCACATCAGACACTGGAATCAACCGAACCTCCAAAATTCACCGCGTCCCAACGAACTACCACCTCGACACTCCCCAGGAATGAAGAAGGAAGGACTAAGGCGACCAGACTCTGAAACTCTTGGGCACTACTCTGTATAGGTAAAATTAGGATTATATGAAATAATGTTTTTGCTTTTATTGTCACTGGCTCATGGCTCATGGCTCACAGCTCACATGCGAGCGGAATGCTGTTTATGCTTACTCTTGCTGGCATTTTCGGGCATATCCGCAACTAACACTCATTTTTTGCAAACGTACCTCATCCCCACGGAAGCAAATTATACCACCTATCCTGTAGATTTCCGCCATAGGTGTATGTAGGAAAGGTTACTTCTAAATTGTGTGATAAAACGCGTTAACTGTGCAACCTGTATGTGGAAGCTTTTCAGGAGACATGATCCGTACACAATGTTTATTTAAAAAGCATCTGGCATATCTGTACGTCCTTTACCTTTCCCCAAAAAGCCCCAACACCCAATAACATCCCGCAACCGAAGACACCAATGAGACGTGTTCATAGTACTTTGCCACTGCGGTTAAGTCAAGTACTTGACTTTTGTTTGCCAACTTGCAAGATGGGTGGCAAAGTCAAGATGTCAAGTAGAGCAGCTGATTAGCTACTTGGTTAGGTTAGGACCCCCGAGTCCCTGTGAGCCCCGAAGAGCCTCTGACTCGTTCTTGGTCTTGGAGTTGAGAAGATCCATCATTCTTGTACTATCAATGTTAGCAGCAGATATAAACGCAGGATGCAGAAGGACGGGTTCAATGAAATTTTCATTTGCTGTTTGTAATTGGCAATCAGTCTCGTCATTGGGAACTTCGCGTTTAAGTCGGTGGTTTTGAGGTATGGTAGATGAATTGGCGTGTAACACATCTGACTCGGAGGTCTCATACGGATTGGTATAACTTGGTGAAGAGCCGGCGTGGTCAGAAGCGCTGTCCGCGTTGTTCATATCATGTAGACAATCAATGAATCCCTCAACTCGCCTTAATTTTTCCCTTGGATCTACCATGTGACCCAAAAACAATTTAAGTCCGTCAAAACCATAGAGATTCATAATGAGAAGATGTATAAAACAAATGCGATTTTCAGTTGGCGATATTCTTTGGAAGAAAGCATCAAATTTCTCTATAAGAGAGTCATAAGTCTTCGTTGTTTCTTCCCAGGTGGTCATATATTCCAACATACGTGGTATCGCCTGAGGGTATTTTGATTGAAGAATTTCTTTTTCATTGAGTTTATAGAGCCCTTCTGGTTGTTTGAGATTTCGAAGCTCTTGGATGCCGGGTTGGCCACCTTTTGTAATGCTTCCTGGTTTGTGCGATGTCAATCCAGAGTATTCATCGCCATAATCCAAGAACAATTCTTCGTGCTTCTTAATATCTCTTTTAGCAGTTATTTTAATCCTGTTTTCACCATTGACTGATAGAAGTTCACAGATGACGTTGGGATTATTTGAGTGATTGATAAAACGTGTCATATTGCCATACTCGCAGCCATTTATAGACCAATCTCGGCTGACAGCGAAACAGTATTCGCCAGTAGTAATTGGTGTGAGAACACCGACATACTCGGCGATGAACCGGCCTTTCGAAATGTGGCACGTGGTGAATGCTCCATATCCCTTATGAATTGTGCTCGGCCCAACGGCTAAATGAACAGGCTGTCCGTATTGCAAGTCGCTGTTTTTGCATTTGAATACCTTGCCCTTAACGCCGCAAAGGTTCGGGCTACACTCAAAATTGAGCAACGCACAAGCACAGCCAGTATTCCGATTACATGGCATCTCTTCTTGATGGCATGCACAACCCATAAACTTGCGATTGCAATATATTGCTGCACAGTGACAGCTACTATCACAGAGTAATTTGTTCTTAAAGCAGGTGCAATCCTTTGAACACTGCCCTTCATGCATGCAGGGTCGTCGACGGCTCTGCCTTCCGAGATCTGTTTGTATGGTTCCTTCCCAGTCAGGCAGTAGAAGTTTTGTTTCGATGTTATATTTGCATGGGGGTGCTGATGCGGTTGATATGAGTTTCCTTTTAGGTCCTTGGATTGTTGGCGACCTTTTTTGGATTACCTGACAGCTTCTCTGGAGAACAATTCCAAGATAGCAAGCCATGTTATAATCTGAGTTGGTAGGCCAAGCCATTTTTGTAAAGGAGAGAAGTGACTCATCATCTTCTGTCCACTGAGTGTGCTCAGCTTCCTTGCCACACACGTGCAAGATTTCTCTCGGGGGGGTCATCGCTTGTTTTTCATGACGCTTGAGCAGTCTTTCTAGGCCTGGAAACTTCCAGAATGGTAGATGATTGCAATTGAACATATAACACCGAGGGCAAAACGATTCCGCAAGAAGAGCTATCACATTGCTCATATTTTTGCCAGTGTGGTACGAGAGAGATGTCGAGATAAATGACCGGCTGATTTCCTTATACTCTCCAAGAACATTTCTGAGAGGTACTCCATCGACTGATCTGTAGCAGTAGTAATTTTTTGGCGAATTGGCCTTGATTAACCCGGTATTGCGTAAATCCTCTATTTGAATTGGGCCAAGAATTGACTTAGTGCAAATTGTGTCTCTGTGCTCAGAATGAAATAGCTCATTTTCGCTTTCAAAATGTATGCTCTTACGTGTCTTGTCGATATCTTTCCATGCATACATCCACCGGATAAGAGCTTTTTTCTTGGAAGCATACAATTTTTCGATTCGACCTTTCCAGCATTTTTGGATGTCTGTCGCAATACTCAGGTCTATGTATGTGCCTTGTATTTCGGGGGAGCATATTAAGACATGCTGTCCAATGCTGGCCAGTTCAGTAGCGTTATTTTTGAGGCGTTCTTACACTTACCTGAGGAACGGTTTCAAATCATAAGAATTCACTTCCCGTGGTGCTGATAGTAAGTATTCGGGCTGGCTCTGACTTCTTGTCATCATAGATCGTTGGGGTAAATGAATAGTAATATTTAATTCCCGTGGCTGATGTTGTAAATAAAAGACAAGTAAAGGGTGCCTCATGCTTGTTATACACAGCTGCCGTGTTCGGACGCACGTCGCTTATAAAAGAAAGTTACCTTATAAGGTGAGCTGAGGAAAAAATATCTCAAATTAAAGGGGGATAAATGTAGAACAGGAAATTTATTACAGGGGAGTGGCAAACAAAAGGACAGCAATTTTTCTTTCTTTCCACGTCTTAGACGCTAACGCTGTCTTTGGTCACTGGGCAGGGTTCGTCTTAAGAAGCCGCTGTGTCAAACTTCCCTGACCTTTTCATTAGACATATCTGCAAAATAGCCAATGCTATGCACGGTATCGTCCAGGTTGAGAAACAACCCGAGTACGAATGTAGTTTCAGTTACCGCAGCTCTACAAGACTTGCGCCTTATGAAAATGAGTTTGACCTTATATATGGTCGACACCTGCTTGGTATTGTTCCAGACTGGTCGGCGTGGATGCGACAAGCCTTCCTTGCATTAAAGCCTGGTGGTACCCTGGAACCCAGTCATATCCCGTTTGAGTTTATTAGGCCTTGGAGCAGCTCTAAATGCAAGGAGGTATTTCGAGTAATCCTCAGCGCTTCACGTTGGACAGGAGCAAATTTTTTTTCAAGAGCCAACAAGTATATTTGCAGCGAGCAGGTTTTCACAATAACAAAATAAGCGACAACTTGATCCCAGCAGCGAAGTACGTCCATATTATGGTAAGATTTGCGGAATCGAAATGACAACCAACGGTTTGCAGAGGAGGGTTGTCTTTCAAACATTTTTATTCACGAACTTATGCCATACACCATTTGTTACAGCTGCAGCTCGGACAAAAATAAATCAAGCTGGCAAAGTGAAAACCCATTGAAAGCAAGATTCTACACAAATCTTAATGTACATGATTGAAAGAAAAGCATTAACAGTGTTGAGAGAAAGGGGACCATCACTTGCTAGTACTACGAGTGTCAAAAGCTTCAGAATAATAGCGCTTTCGAGACTTTCGAGGCTTTTGACCATAGTAATAGACCCTGCGCAGTCAGCAAACAAAGTATTTAGGACCTGGGGGAAACAACTAACCATTCAACAGCAATATCATTTTTTGCTGTTTTTAAACTTTTTTCCATCTTTTCCCATGACTTGTCGACCACATCCGTCGAGAAGTCCTTACGATGCCAGTATAGATAATAGAGACAACGTATATCTTCTATAGTGATATCGGAGTGATCACTTACCTTTGTGGTATAACGCTTTGTTTCAACGTTATGAAAACCCGCCTGCTCCATAACTTCTTTGCGTTTATCACAATCCAATTTGTATTCGACTGAGTCGCAGATCCCAATTTTTTCCGCATCTTGAGAAACACGATGAAAAATGTTATTGCCATCCAGCTCGTTTCCATCAATCTTCGTGAAGCGGAAGTTTCTGTCGCTGAACTCAAGGTATCCTCCAGGTTTGATCGATTTAAAGGTACCTTTTATGAGTTTAGACCAGTTTTTGACTATTCCATAAAGACCATCCCCATAAATCAAGTCATATTTCTCAGCTTTTCTGTTCCATTCTTTGTTGATATCGTCTATTTCGAATTCGCAGTTTCTGTTCGTAGTAAACACATCTTCCCCAAGAACAACGCCATCAACTGTAGCGTTGCGGTATTGGCCAGCCACCTCACTGATAACGTAAATCAGTACTGTCTGACGAATATGACCCGGATGCTTACTCTGACCAAAAGCCAAACTGATCCGATAAATTCAAAATATGCTCTGGATTTTGAATGGGCGATCGAAAGAGAGTCCAGGAATTATCACTTAATGTGAGGTGAATTCTTGAAATAGGGTCAGAAGTTATCAGGGCCAGTCGAGCTGCTAGCTTACCCATCCAGACAAATATCCCGATGGTTTTCATCCATAGGATATCTTACCAACAGTCAGTAATGACCAACCTCAAGGCTCGAATAATGGAATTTTACCTGATAGCTCCCAAATCTTTATGAGGGAATATTCTTCCATATACATTCATCGTCAAGTTCAATTCCTTATCAATGGGAACTAACTCGTCACCATCATCTTTGTCAATGGCAGTGTCATTAGCATCCCATAATGTTTGATGTTTAGAGGAGCTCTGTCGAAGACTTCCATGATCACTACCAGTAGCAGTAGCACTGCTGCTGTCTTTCGATGATACATGGCACTCTGAGGAACCCTGAGTATGGGCAAATTGAAGGGTATTCTCGATCCCTGAAATGATTTTCCGCAAGGTGGATAGAAACGCGGGACGTAGGGGAGGAGATATGATAGTCTGCTTCATGTAAGCGGAATTAATTTCTGAAACTGAATTTCATACCTGAGGTTCCTGGAAGTGTCCATCTGCAACTTTGGCTCTGTAGGATTCCATCACGATTCGACTTTAGAAGATTTGAAAGAATGTCCGAGATACTGCAGCTTCAACAAGGCAACCAGTTGCCTTGCATGATGCAGCATACAACCATATATAATCTCTGGATCAACCCTGCCTTGCATGGTGCTACTGCATTGAACTGAATCATTTATGTGACATCCATGTTGATCAGCCGCGGCTAAGACACAACTTGGCCGACTAGGGAAGCGTTTGGCGAGGGCAAAGTGACCAGCAACTGTAGTATTGTAAAGGTAACTTCAGCATGACATTATAGGTGGAGCCTTTTGATGGCTATCTCGAAATTGCTGATTGTGATCAATTGCCAGCATAATGCTGAGTGCTTTTAATGATATTACTCTCAACAGAAATACAAAAATCAGGCAAAGGATATCTCGAGAACGGAACATCAAACATTATGGGATGCCAATGACATCGCCACTGTTGTTGGTAGTGATCGTGGAAGTCTTCGACAGAGCTCCTCTGAACTGGCCCGGCCAGAAGCAGCCCGAGGTTTGTGGCGAAGCCTAACCAGGGCGTGAGCCTAGTCCTTGTCTACAGTAGGCATTCAAATCGTGGTTACCGAAGATATCGCACCGACCGTGAAAGGCTCGTCACCAATCCCTGCTGCACTGAGGCGTTGGGGGAAGGTTTGATGACAGGGACATTTCCTAGATTGTCGTTTCTTCGGCTAATAAGCAAGCTGCTCAACCAGTTCCCACTTTATGCATATCTAGCACCCTCACGACATTCCTGCAGGAGACCTGGACGAACTGAACATCAAGCGGGCAAGTTCAGCTCAGAGTTACAGATGATAGAAGAATTAGGCGCATGGCATTGTCATCACTGACTGGCATTAAAAGGGGCAGCGGGTGTGATATCCTGCTGTTGGCACTAGCTGTACACGACAAGCGACCCTAGTCCTCCCTCATTTCGTTCCCTGTTCCATGAGCGCTTTAACTCTAATAGGCATCCTGCTCACTTTTCGACATCAATTACGAGCAAGCCTCCAGCCGTGCGCCAAATTTTCAGCCACTTGCTCGTTTTTCTCCTTATTTCACAATCGCTTTAACTCTAATAGGCATCCTGCTCACTTTTCGACATCAATTATGAGCAAGCCTCCAGCCGTGCGCCAAATTTTCAGCCACTCGCTCGTTTTCCTCCTCATTTCATTAGCGCTTTAACTCTAATAGGCATCCTGCTCACTTTTCGACATCAACTACGAGCGAACTTGTTCAACCTTCGAAATGGTGCTTTTACAACAATGGATGAAGTATTCAAGATCAATTTCATCGCCGACGGCAAACTTGAACAGGTGGAAAAAGTCATAAAATTCTTTAAAAATCAACATTTCCTTCTAAAGCAACTTTCCAAAGGATTTGAGGTTCTTTCAAAAAAGACTCCTAATCGCCACCAACTGTATCATCGGGTAATGATCATGGTATGGTTCTGCAATGAAAATGGAGGTAACACCGAAGAGAGACGCCGACGGTCTGCAATTGCAAATCTTGATGCTGGCTCACTGGCCCTATGCGCGTTTGCTTTGACGCCCAGGCAATTAAGCCAGCTGCAGAACGAATCTTTTGATGCTCTTGTCAATGGACTTCCTAATTATCTACACCATAGGGAAGGTACATTCATCACAGAACCGATTGAACAATATCTCAAAGATGCAAATTCCACAGTGCAGAAGAAGAGATTCAGAGTTGCGGAAATACATGAAGCTGGACAAACGAAGAGTCCCAGGTTGGACCTCATGCACAAGCCAGCCGACGAAAGACCTGAACTGCCGATTCTGTCGGATCCTCCCCCATTACCAGCTACAATCACACAATGTGTCCCCCACAACGAACAAGAACATATGGCTAAGCCTGCAGTACTTTATACACAGTCTGCCCACAAACCAGGAGGTCCGCTTCATCATGGTTCGAGAGATTCCTACATTGACCATTTTGTAGATGGACGTGGAACCGCAGAGAATGTATTTCAGTCGGATTGGCAGACGAACAGCCCGGCATTGGATATACCTCTGGCACAGCTACCAAATGCATCCCATTTACTGGTCGATCCATCGCAGTTGTTCCTAGGAACTTGGACATTTGGTCGGGAACCGTGCGAGAGTTGGCGAGGGCCATCCGATTTAATATCGCCAGCTCCGGATGTTCCAAACCAATCGGCTCATGCATCATTCCAGTGGCATGAGGACGACAGAGGAATGGGCTGACAGATTGATGGCAGTCTCGTGGATAATGGTATAGCCTTTGAACGCTTTCTCGTACGTATCATTGCCGACTTTGAATTTCCCAAGGATCAAAAACACCACGCAAGGTGTTTTAATAAATTCTTGTCGATCGGAATCTCGTGCTTCAATTAATTGAGCTTTTTCGAGACGAAACTGGTGAAAACTGTGAGCATTACCCCTCCTCTAACAACAGGAACCTACGCACAGCCTCTTTAACAGCAGCCTCGATCACTTCCTTCGACGGCCCGCGTATTCTTCCGAACAATCCATCGCTGTCAGCCGGGTCTTGAATACTGAAGACAGGCATAGTCGAAAGACTTTATAAATTGGAGATCACACGGTCAGAGGAAGTAGGATGTGGTTGAATTGCTCTGGAAGAGGGGTTGACTAGGCTGTATTGCCGAGGATCTTCCGTATTTGTTGAAACAAGCAAACCTCAGGTGGGTTGATCAAATTCATATTCGCAACCTTCCTGAATATTTGACGAAGGTTGGATTTATTTGAGATTTTCTCGGTATCATGGCTTTTAAACCAACTTTTGGCTCTAGCATAGCAAAATGGCAGGCTTTCTATACGATGGAAATTAAGCGAAACATTGAAATATGCATAGAGGGGAGGTTCCGTAGACTTCGTCTCTTTATATTTGAAGCTGCGTTTCTGCTTTGATGTTTACTTCCTAGCTCGTGAAATCTAGCAAATTAAGCTCTTTTGTGGCTTCTTTAGCTCTGCTCTCGCTGTGAATAGATTATAGAATGATCAGACTGATGAGTAGAGGCAAGTTTGCTGGTACATCATAAATCCGACATATAGCAATGGATGGCTAAGCTGATTTATTGTATGATTTTGTCGCGCTATGAGTATAAATACTCCTATCCGTCTCTTTTAATCGCCGGTTCTGCTCTTAATACTGTCTCTATCATATCTTCCTCACTAAAGTCTTCTAAATTATAAACCAAAGCCACAACCGCAAATACGATATGGCTAGTGAAGCAAGAATGAAAATCTCTGATGGCCATCTGATTATTTTGAGACACGCCGAAGCTATCTCCAATGTTGAAGGGCCTGTCGAGGGACTCAACCCAGAAACCATGACTTTCCGGGAGCTGGAAATTCTATCAAGTAGCCTACAGCGCATCGGCAATATCGCGACTCATATTCGCTATGGTGTGTACTTTCCGGACGGTCTCACGGAATACGGTCTTCACCAGACGCAAGATTTTGTGAACCAGGTCACACGTGGAGGACGACAAAAGATTGACAACATTTACATGATCGGGGCTTCTCCCTTGACTAGAGCGTGTCAAACAGCTGAAGGAATTCTACAGGCATTTGAACTGATTGGCTCGCGACATTTCCAGGGACAACAGAAAGAAGCAAGTATTTACTGCCATCCCGGAGCAATGGAAGCCACCACATGGCCATAGGACTTCCCCGCCTTACGTGATGGAAACGGTTCCTCGTCGTACATTCGGGTGAAAGGTGGCGAAAGGGTTGATATGGGGAAGATCCTTGTGAAAAGAAAGTAAATCTTGCTAGGACTGTTTGGCCAGACTCCGAGGAGAACACCTGGTTAACTGCCAATGATCGCATTGCCGCCATTCAGGATTCACCTGATCTACAGTCTGTGACTGAAATGGCCAGAAGATGCCGATTGTGGTTACGGGATTGCATGATGTCTATACTTGAGGAACACAAGAGGGAAGAGAGACATGGTTCACCCAGAATCGTATTTGTTCTTCATGGGGGAATCAGACATTTCTTGACAAAAAAATGGTATTGCAAGTTCAAAAAGGACAAATCTGGCGAATGGGCCTGGGCTGGTTCTTCGGCATTGAAAAATATGGAGCTAAGTGTGTACAGGTTCACATCCCTGACAGATGAGGAGGCTGACCTGGAAGAGCTCGACTGGAGCTCTCATTATGCGGAAACTTTTGGAAAGTACTATCGGCATATGGAAAGTGAATCATCAGCGGCCTACAAGCAGCCTGATGGGGTTGTTGTTGACCAAATGGCCGAGCACTGGAAGTTCATTCAGCAAACAGCTAGTGAAGTTCAGGCCACCGTGAAAAAACAGGGAGATGTTATCGAACGACTGACTAATTGGTCCGGCGCCTCACACTTCGCAAACTAGAAATGGATTGCGCTAGAGGCTCTACCATTGCGCTCCTGGGGACGAACAAGTTGTATGGGATTGGTTAGAGCTCATCACCGAATTTAAACAATGTGAAGTCTCTTCATCGGACTTTGAAGTCGGCGCGGCTATATAATCTCCAAGTCAACCCTATCTTGCATGCTAATGCATTACAATACATCATCCATGTGATATCCCTTATTAAAAACCCACTAGCTCGAGTACTAAGGAGTTTCTGCTTATAATAGCCAGAACATTGATCAACCGCGGCTAAGATTCAACTTGACTGACCAGGGAAGGGAGGCAAGTCTCTGAAGGTGGAGGGCCAGCCATTACTGCACCTTCACAAAGGGTATGAAATAGGCAGGTACAGTCCTTTGAAGCTACAACTGTTCTTGTTGCCAGGGTGATCACGCAGTATGATGCTGAGTGCTTCAAAGCTGCATCTCCTCGAAGGGAACCAGACACAATAAGGGATGTTTTGAGTATGAAACTAACGCATACCATTATGCTAGCCCGGAAGGAGGAGACCATGGACTTGTCGGGGGCGGCCCAACCGAGGCTAGGCATGCATGAAGCGCCTTCACGTCGGATATCGACGCGCCGAAGGTAACAGGCTCGTCACCTATCCCTGCTACAAGTTGCAGAACACCCAAACAAGGCAACCACTACCTGGGGCCATCAGGTGTGGTTCGCCAGCGCCGCAATGCAAAGTATATATGTGCATCAAAGTCTCAGGCTCATCGCTGGCCGACAGCACCTCTATACCAGGCAACATGGCTGCTAGTAAAATCTCCAAGAACTGGAGGACGTATCTCCGAAGTTCTCATCACCTTAGCTGTCCATTCTGTAATACTAACATCCAGCCGGCAAATTTGACAGGCTTCAAACATGTCAGAAAGGACCATCCTAGGGATGATGCAGATAAAGCTTTTAAATTGATCTTATCAAAGTCTCGGTGAGTTCCATCCTTACTCTTCATTGAAAAGCCCTAATCTATGCTCTCTATTGACTGGTCTGCCGGTAATAGCCAGCCACGAAAATCTATCCGATTACAAAACCGTTCCTCCTCCTCTGCCGATGCAAAGACTATACTGGAGGCTGAGCAAGCCCGTCAGGATGAAGATGACCAACTTCAACAAGAACTTGAACAAGGCTTAATTGTTGACCCATCAGTCACCCGTATGATCCACCAGCCAGAGACGAGACCTATTTCTGCTGAACAGCTCGTTGCAGAAGTCAAAGGCATTTATGCTGGTCTCGTCATGGTAGAGAGCAAATGCATCGAAGTTGATAACGTTCAATCGTCAAACAAGGATGCTCCACGCAAGCTTAGCAATGAACAGTGGCAGGCTTTGATTGCCCTGCATCGCACACTGCTTCATGAACATCATGACTTCTTCCTTGCAAGTCAGCACCCCTCAGCAAGTCCTGCATTACGCCGTCTAGCTGCTAAATACGCTATGCCGGCCCGTATGTGGCGACACAGTATCCATTCGTTCCTTGAACTCTTGAGGCATAAATTGCCTCACTCTCTGGAGCCGATGTTGACTTTCATTTATATCGCTTATAGTATGATGGCTCTCTTATATGAGACCGTCCCTGCTTTCGAGGATACCTGGATTGAATGTCTTGGTGATCTCGGACGGTACCGTATGGCAATCGAAGATGATGACATCAAAGACCGGGAGACGTGGACAGCTGTGTCTCGCTACTGGTACAGCAAGGCTTCTGACAATTCTCCGACGACAGGTCGCCTCTATCATCATCTAGCGATTTTGGCTCGTCCAAATGCTCTTCAGTAGGTATACTACTACACAAAGTCGCTATGTGTGCCTATCCCGTTTTTGAGCGCCAGGGAAAGCGTTATGACGCTCTTCGACCCGGTGCTTGGCTTAACAACACCTAGAATGGAACCAATTGATTTGGCTTTCGTTCGTGTGCACGCTATCCTCTTCTCTGGCAAGAGCAAGGACCAACTAGCGCCATCTATGAAGCAATTTCTGACTCTATTGGATGATCACATTGCTAGAATCACAAACGTTGGCTAGAGTCTGGGTAAGTAAATTTTCTGTGAAGAACCTCCACTCGCTCTGTAATCCTTCTCGTTGCAAATTCTTGGTACTAACATCTGCATAGATATTTCATTGGAATCTCAATCACGTGCGCCCTGTTAGAATATGGGGACGAGTCCAATGTTCTCAAGCGTGCCATTTCCAAGCGATCTGATACCGAATCTGCTATGGAAACATCGGAACCTGAGCATATAGTTCCAGGAGAAAGCTTCCGTCACGTACTCCTCTTCTCTATCCGTACACTCGAGGTTGTCATCCGTAGATGGGGTGATATGAACATCTTGCCCTACCTGCATACTCAAAAGGTATTCTTACATCATCTAACTAAGCATCCTAAAGCCATGTCCTACATTGAGAGTAAATACCCTTGGAAGCTCACTGCCATGATGCTCAATTACCTCAAACAATCATGTAAGTTTGAGCCGCGTATAGAGGATCCTGAATTCCCTGGAGACTAAAAACATAACCTCCCTAGACCACTTCCTGAGGATTACGCCATGAGAGGTCTGATTTATACAGAGGATTATTTCCCTAGTGGCTGGTTTCCTAGGGATAGTGTGGATGGTGATGAGAAATATTTTGAATAGGGAAGCATGATCGATACTAGAAAGGAGAGGATCCTCTGGATTGGTCGCCGCATTGCCAGCCAGAACAAATGGCTGACTTGGGATGTTGCATCAGGCAAGTTTTCTATCGTGGCGGAGTATGATGTGGATCTGGACACAGCCAGGAGAAGAGCTCAATGTGAATTAAGTAAACTTGAACTGAGAGAGACTGGAAACTCTGGAGGATAAGCTACAGAGAGCCTTCGCTTCATACCGAGGTTACACTATGGATCATGGTCTGATGACATATGAAATTGTGTAGTAAAGACTGTTCTCGATGTAATCACTTAATTTGCTTCGGGTGACTTTCTTTTTCTTGTCGTACTATGTTGACCTGGGTTCAAGCAATCTAGAATATCTCCATGCGGGTCTCGGATACACTCTTTGCAAGGTAGGATACGGAGGGAGTGCCATTCCTTAGCTGCATCAAATCTGGCTGTCATATTGCTGCTTTGCTTCGATATCTGAGAGTAAAATCTTTCTGCCACACTACTACCCATTTTTTTCAAGTCTCTTAGTAGCTCTTGTCGAGCTTCCATGATCTTGTGTTTAGCCTTGAGACATTCATTCAATAGCAGTGAAAATTCTCTATGGTCATTCTCATCCGCAATTTTGTGGATATTGCTAATGTCTTCGTTTGTGATAGTGATCTTGTCCGACATCAATAGGTAATGCGCTGTTTTCCAGTGGCCATTAGCTATGGAGAAGTAGAGAGGAGTGCTTGGATTGGGGATTCCGATAGGGCGATAATTCGCATCAATACCATCATGCCTTAGCAGCAACTTGACAATCGGAAACTTTCCCATCTCAGCAGCCATTTCAAGGGCGGTACGATTGTTGTATCTAAAATTTGGATTAATACCAGGGGCGCTAAGTAGCATTTTCACCACTTTTTCGCCTCCGGATAATACAGCTCCTTGGAGGACTGACTCTCCAATACCAACCCGCCTTTCGTTGAAGTTGATCCCTTTGGTTTTTAGAAGTAATTCCATAACATTCAGCCAGCCAAAATCAGCTGCACTCATCAGAATACTCCCTTCCCGAATCCCCAGTCTGACATCTGCTCCGTTATTGAGTGCCTTCAGAACGGTAGCTTCCCGCTCACGTTGCCTTGCACCCCAGCATAATGCATTATTAGGGTATTGCTGATAGAGTATTAGATTGATCAGATAAAATACTTGCCGACAAGTCAACGCAAAATTATTCAAATCGCACATAGAGATCAAATATCTAGCGATATGGTTAATGAGCTCGGAGGGTAAATAGACAAGGCTGGCCATCGTTGAAATATTTTCGACAGGCACAGGAGATGAAGGAAGCTCTTCAAAACAACGATTGGTGCTTAGCGAGAGATAATGTTATCTCGGCTGTGTATGTATGCGATGCGAAGGTATGCTGTCAGATGATTTTACGGAAGTCCAAGATTGTTAACAGTGATGATTCATTGAAATATGTCAATCTTAATGTTTCCTTTCGTCTCTTCTAACGCCAAAAGTGGCTGAAAAAGACCAAAATTTTGCATTAAGATATTATCAAGGGCAACTTTTCTTTTGGTTAAAGTTGTTTTAGACAATAATTACCTAGTTTTATCTTAGTATCCTACTAATATGTATAAACCTTTATGGATTTAATTCCTTAGAAAACCTACCCTATACTTAGGTATCGGGATCAGACCGTCACAGAGACCTCCAATTGCCAACAATTAAGCTCCGGGAGTCTCTTGTTAGTCAGAGGCGCCATTTTGGGCGGAATTGTAACAAGTCAAAATCGTACATTAAAATTAGAAAATGGATTCAATATCATCGATGAAATTATTAAATTCTTTCTTCTTGTACTAGCACAATAATGAGGATAGGATAGACTACATTTGATACATAATTCGAGCTTCTTTATAATGGAAGGAATTATATCTAAGAAACGCAATAGAGAAGGCGAATATGTTACTAGAGCAATTCGTCGATTGATGTACAAATGTGAGAATTTGAGGAAACGCTACGAGATTGACATCTACGTGCTTGTACGTCGGAGAGGCCGGCTCTACGATTATATTTCTACCACTGAAGATCCTTCTTTTCCAACCTCTATGGCTGATATTGTGAGTTCGTTACCTTTTGATGTCTATATATCTATTGATTGTTTCAAAGGAGAAGGCATTTCCACTACCTATTAGAACTAATCCAGCGGACTTTAGGGGGGCGAAAAAGGGGAAATCTGGAGATAAATAATAGCTTAATGAATAAAATTCTTAACTGTTGTATGAAGTAGCTATATATAGATCAAAGCATATATTTCTCGCGCAAAGGTACATGGTATTTACTAGTCGTGATTTCTAAAAGTTTGCCTGCATGAGAATTTTTGTTTTTTTCCGATTCTTATCACATTTGTTAAAATATTTTCTTTTTTTCTTAAAAGTATTTATGTCATTACTTAAACCACGTGGAAAAACTGTTGTTCGATGGTCTGCTGAACCAAATAACAAATTTAACCCTTGTGCATTTATTAGCCAATCAATTGTAAATGGTGAGCCACTAATATGGCAAGGTTCGCTCTCGCCATCTTTGAGAGTAACGCTAAAGGGAACTTGTCTCCCTGAAACCTGAAAGCTAACCATCTTTCTATAGTATAATTGATCTTTATCAGGGCATTCGTTTAGTCTAGTGCTGGAAAGGTATTGACTTCCAATTTGAAATGTCGCTGAAACGTTGTCAAGCTGATCTATGAATGCCTTGTACCCAGGGGAATCCAAGGGTAGTCGACAAATAAGGAAGGCTATACATTCGTAGACTCCATTAGAGAATTCAGATTTTCGGGCCAATTCAATAGTAAATAGCTCTGCTCTAATACACTGTGCTAATTTTAATAATTCTGGAGTATTGTGTATTGAGTCGCGGGCGATTTGACCGAGGTTTTCTAAATCGCTTGTATTGTCTAAGCTAGGCTGATTCCCCTCAAACTCCACATCAAACCGACAGAAATTCTTGTTCTCTCCTGTCTTATTGTTGAAAACTTCCTTCCATGCTTGATTGGATTCGTTTTGTGTTAAGACAAGTTGAAATAGCCTAGCGATAAATGAATGTTTCAATAGTGAACTAGCAACAGAAGTATTGGTGTTGTCTTTCTTTGATGAACCAGTTGACAGTGAAACAACTATGCTAGGCTTTGGTGTTAGAGGAAACAATGATGCGGTCTCATTAATCGCTATTGCCACTAGATTATTGTGTGTGAGACCACCATCTTGTATATATCCAACATCCTGGATATACTGCGGTTTAAAATAACTAGTACAATATTCAGTTCAAGTCTTTAATATTGTCTCCAACTTTTTAGCAGAATACTGACTGTCAAGCATAAGAGAAAGCAACAATTGCCAAAACTTATGTATAAATTTTATCCAAGAAAGTGGGAATTGTGATACATTACGTGGCTGAAAAACCATCTCTGCAAGCTCTTTTGAAGAGGCAATGCAGTCCTCTACCGGCCAACCGTTGATGCATAGGCCACAAGCGCTAATGGCTCCTATGAACATTTTAGTTTCATCTCTACTATCTAGCGAAAATTGCCAGTGCTCACCGGAGCTAGTGCCGAAAATAACATCAAAATTATGCTGTACTGGATAGGGGAGGCTGACTGCTTCCTGAATTTCCTGCAGAAATGCCAGAGGTATGCAAGCCCGCGTCCCTCCGCCATCAATGCTCAGTACTCGAGCAGTTGCTGTACTCGGTTTCACTCGAATCCGGAATCCTTTGGTATCTTTTTGACAGAGAAGGCAAGCGTTTATTTCAAGCATGTCACGATGCTGGCTTCCAAATATTCTTACACATACATGGCATATGGAGTGTCCACATGGCAAGCTGTACATTGGTCGTCTTGTAAGGCAACTAAGGCAAGTGACCTCGGAAACTATGCCACCCCAAAGTTCTTTGCTGCCTGAAAGTTGATCTCTGTGAAAGTCTTTGGAAAGCTTACAAGATGTTTCGTATTTCTTGAATTGCTTAATTAATTCTGCTTTAACCATAGCAGCGAATGTTGATGGGAGGATGTAATGGCTCGATCCATCTTCATGTATAAATGTTTCTTTGCAAGCAGCTAGGCATATTTGGTGATAGATTGCCTTGAATACGGCCGTAGGCGAAAATCCTCAAAATTGTATCAGCAGAGTGTGATCGCATTTTCCCTTCTAGGTACTCACCATGCATCCCGGGGGGGAAATGATCTAAAATGATGCTTGAAGCTATAACGGGAATAGCAAAAGACTTCAGTTCCTTTAATGACCTCATCGTATTTAAAAACGTAGAAAAATGAGAATGCATATCAGATGCTACTGGATTGGCTAAGCGCGAGGCTTTCACAAAATCGAACGGCACTGTCTGTGTATTCACACTTTGGGACGCATATTCTAAGAATTGGACGAAGTGGGCGGCAGAGTAAAGTGTTCGCTCCCGCGTGCGAGATTGACGCGAAAGGATAATTGAATCGGATATCGTCTTTTTAAACGAATCCCACCTTTGAAATGTATAGTTTCTGTCACGCCGCAATCGCCACCACGTAGTTAAGCAAACCAGAGCCGCCTTTTCAAAATGGTCATACAGATTTACTCTTGTATTTTGTTTGAATTTATTCTCGAATTCTTCAAGATTATGTATGCATGACTCAGTTTCAGCAACCAGTACAAGATGTGGCAGAGTCTCTCTTTTTGCCCACTGCCCTCGAGAAAGCCAGTGTGCCAGTTGATCAACCGCCTCTTCTATACCACCAAAGTCGTCAATAAATAAACAAAGAACGTCGACAAATGGAAATACAATATCATGGTAGACGTGATCCACTGTTGACGGGAGGCTATCCGTCAGAGAGTTGGCGCATATGGAATACTCTTTTACTTCGTGGCAAGTTGAGGGCATCAAGTAGGGTTTTAGCCTTTTTTTAACTGACATGTCGCTCTCAGCTATGAAAACAGGTTGTTTATTTAACTCCTTGGCCGGCACCAGAAACATATGCACGTCACCGTAGCCTCTAGATCCATTTGTTTTGGAATTTCTAATGCCTAGCTGCTGTATTGCTGCTTCTTTACAGCGATTGCCAATCATGAACACAAAACTAGGCGTATCGACATAAGGATCTTGAAGCAAGCTGAGTAGACGTGTAGGGCGATCTGTTACTCCCAAGCATATGTTATAGTCACGCTGAATCAAATGCGTCCAAGCAGTATGTGAACAGGGCATTTTGTTTTTCTTGCTACATTGGTATTTCTTTCTGTTCAGTTCATCCTCGAGTTATATTTACCTTCCATGCAGCTTAATTGCCCAAAAATGGCTCCAGATTGGAAAAGGGGTAAAATACGGAATCAAAAAGCCGCAGTTCCTTCAAATGTCTAATTACAACCGAAAATACTGACATATACATATTACCAGTACATTTGTTTTTGTTTTTGCAAAACGCAAAAATGAATCTGAAACTTAACCTCTGCTGTACCTGCCAAATTTGCGATAGGGTACGACGCTTTCACACCCAAGGTTTGGCTGTGTCTTTAAGCTGGCGATCTGTCTTACTCCGTTTATTAAATAACAAACGCATCGAAGTAGATGATATTTGTTCCAAGTGCCGAAAGCAGCAATGTTGGTCATGTGGGGAAATCGTGCCAGCTCTTCATGAGCACCACCATTATCATTATGAACAAAATAATCACCATCCGCCAGAATACCATTCAGAGTTGCCTAATGATTCTGTTTAGAATACAAGAATGTAACAAATTACGAAGCATATGATGTGAATTTATTGATTGACTTAATCCCTGTCCCCCAGCTTGACGCGCCTCTTGAAGCTACGTGATGTTCCTGTGTACATACACTTTTTCTAACCGCAGGATGTCTGTTCTCTTTCAAACCATTTTTAGCCATTTATCATTTGTCGCTGCCATTCGTCTCCCCATCTCCAGCATCCTTAGCTTCATAGTCCTCGTACTGTCAAAATCGCCTCCGAAGCAGTTATGCTCGGAGAAATAATTTAAAGTAAATGTTAAGTCCTTCATCTCGTAGTCTTGTGGCAGCATATCAATGTCCAACGTAGATTGGCGGGGAATATGCTGCGAGCCAAGATCCCGCAAGAAGCCATTGAGCATCGTGGCAACCAATTTCCAAGGATAGGAACTGATGACTAAATCATGATGATGGATACCCGGGATAGGATACATTGAGAGACAGTATAAAAAAACCATTTGAGTATATAAGAAGCTGCTGGTATCTGCATTTCGCGGATGCTGAATCACTACAGCTAATGTATCAGAGGCGAATCTGGCTGCAAAATCGAATTTCTTCATCTTTCGCTCAACGGTGTTTAGGGAGCAATTAAGTGATGATCTCAGAGTATTGAATACTAGGCATGAGTTCGAAATCCCAAGGAACAATCTGTACATCCACATCAGTTCTGCCATAGAGAGTACCGGAAAACCCTACCTACCCTGTTTGTAGCCACTGCTCTGACTTCATGTACTCCTCTAAATTCTGTAAAAAAGAACGCGCAGCCTGTAAATGCCGCGTATCAATCGTATCTTCAAGGAAAACCAAAGCTTGCAGTTGAAGAAATGCGTGACAAATGTCATGTGCGAACGCACTTTCTGCATCAAGAGCATCAGTGAAAAACCTCGCTGTATCCTGAATGTTTGTGGATGAGTTCCGTATGCAAGCTCGTTTCAGGTGACAGCATATTGCCATGATGATCTCTGGACCAGACGCCTCTAGTTCCGTCAGTGTAGAATGTGGCATAGTTGAGCTTTTGAGCTGTGCTTTTTAGAAATAAGTTTTGTGTTTGGTGCTAGTCGTGTATCAGACTGTCTTGATGTAAGCTCATTGAGATTATCAATGGAGGATGGAGCTTATATGGCTGTGGGAATTCAGATCTTACTATGGGTCGCATATATATATATATATATATATATATATCTGGATCCGCTCAAATCAGAGTCAATAAGAACTTGAGGCAGTGGCATGAATGTGCACTAATTGAAGGCTTGCTGACAAACCAACGACGCGCGAACGCTCCCTGAAGTTCATATTTTTTCAGTATTACTTATAGTATAATCAACTAAGAAGTCGCAAGTTCTGCGTATATGTATGTTTTATTCAGTTTACAAAATAAATTACTCCACCTTCCAAAGAAGCTCTTTGGCGGTCAAGGTTTCTGAATGGACAAGGGCTCTTTGCGCCTTCTTTTACATATGGTTGCCTTTTCATGATTTATGATTGTTACAGCATTTGATATGAATGGAACTCTTTGATTCTTGCCTTTTTTCCTGGCGTGCAATCTCCGATGTGTGTTGAGGTTGTCCTGGCGTGGGAATCGACGCCCGCAAAATTCACAAAGAAACACTTTAGATGCTTCCATATGAACACTAAGCTTCAGTTAGAAATTAAAAAAAAAAAAAAAAACTTAATACTACTAGGCAAATCTCACCTATTTTTATGCCGCTGAAGATGTTGTAGTCTTGTGAAGGTCGTATTACACCCGTAGTAGCCACACTTAAGCTGCTCTTGCGTGGACTTGGTACAGTCATTTGATCGGCGTGCTTTTGAAAGCCTCTCCGTGATGCAGTTTGAGTCATCCTGTTTTGAGTCCTCACCTTCTTCTGGTTTAGAAATTGCATGGCGACAAGATAATAGCGGCGTATCCCCATGTTGGCCACAAAAGCACTGATTAGGCCATGGTTCGATTAGCGGGGACGCATATGTGCTATCGAATCGAGTACCTTCACAGGCATCGCAAACGCCGTCTAATATCGAAAACGCTTCATTTGGGATGCAAGATGTAAAATAAAGATCAGGATCAAGAGGAGACCACAAGACAGGAAGGCGCGCTACGAAGAATAGCGAAGTCAAGTTGAGCAGCCAAATGAGGCTGGTTTGATTTCGTGAGCATATTGTCGCTTTCCACTTCCAACTGACTAACTCTCTATATTACTGATGCGCGAACCAGCCTTGTCATCGACCGGCAGTATACGCATTCAACAATGTCTTCTGTATTAACATAAGGCGGGTCTTCCGTGTTAACATAAGGCGGCCATTTCACACAACATCCTGCACAAAAAAAATGACCTGCAGAAGTGAGAAATTGAGTCATTCTTATCAAAGAAAAAAAAACTCACCACAGGTTGTATACACGCGATCTCTCGGATTCATGGTATCAAAACATATCTGGCACTCATTCCACTGATATTGCGGAACCAGCTGTCCTTGCTCTATCAGATATTTCAGCATACAAGGCCCGCAACGCAGCTGCAAATGTCAGAGTAAGCAACATGTTGGTTTTGTAGAGACTCAC
Organism: Sphaerostilbella broomeana; assembly: GCA_930272545.1. NCBI lineage: Eukaryota > Fungi > Ascomycota > Sordariomycetes > Hypocreales > Hypocreaceae > Sphaerostilbella > Sphaerostilbella broomeana. The sequence goes on along the minus strand of CAKNET010000122.1, from coordinate 8,274 downwards.
AACTCCATTTCCAGGCATGCGAAGATGAAGATGGCCCGTTTCTTTACATCGACAAGCCTGCTCATCATCAGATGTAGTATTGCCGGTGTTTGTGTGACATATCGTGCTGCCAGATGCGTCTCCCCCATTTGTAGATTGTATGCTTGGAGATATGCCCAATTCGTCAGAAGTTTTAATGTCCAATTCATCAATATCGGTGCCCAATTCGTCAGTATCGGTGTCCAATTCGTCAGTTTCGGTGTCCGATTCGTCAGTTTCGGTGTCCATTTCGTCAGCAGTGTCCAATCCGCCAGTACTCTTAGATGATGCTTCAATTACATCATCAAGTGAGTATCTACCGCTAGTATGCGTCATCAAGGCGTCAAGTAGTTGTTCCCTTGTTATCCTCCCCCGCCGATACCTCCGGTAGGCAGGACCAAGAGAAGTCTGACCACCCGGCCGCGTCCGCATCCCCCGCCGGATACGTCCTTGTCGAACACGGCCCGATGCTGAAGGATCGGGCAAGGTGAGAGATTGAACATAGCTTGGATGATGGAATCTCTCAGACGTAAGCGGAGTCGGATGTTGCTCTGGCTCAACGGTAAGATCAATGAAGACAACGGCTGGTGTTTGCTCATTCATTGTGCCGCTTGACTGTCGTTTTGCCAGCTGTAAGCTTTGAACTGTAAATTCCAAAGAGCTTGAGGGATGAGAACGTAGATTCATGTGGAATTCCCAGGGAAAAGCTAAAGGAGCATGAAGGAGCAAAGTGGCTGGCTTTATAGTTCGTCCTTGCGCTAAGCCCCAAGATGTGCTGCAGCTGCAGGCGACACGGAACCGCAGCATCCTAAATCCTGTTCCGTGCATGACAATTCACGTAAGCTCCTAATCGAGTCAAATTGTTGCCATTTTGTCTTCGGCTCTATGTACAGTATACCTTTGAGTATTTATTTTGTATATATAGTGGCAATAGCACGCAAAATGCGAACAAATACTATTGAACTTCTTGTAGTAACGTTTACACCAATAGCTCGGAAACATGTGTTAACACTTTTTCCCCTCCAAAAAAGCCAAAATTCCTCCTCTGCTAAGTTACGGGGCATCGAGGGGTTCCATAAAAATTACCGTCCAACCATAAAATGACATCTACTATGGTCCAAAAACCGAAACCACCCAGAGAAAAGAGTTTGAAGAATGCCGAAACGAAACGATGAGCATAAAATTGGTCTAGCCCTATTGGTCCAAAATATATAGCCAACCTTGTAGCAACAAGGTTTTGGTGAGAGCATTCTGAATCAGCATAACGTAGATTGTGTCTTAGCTCAACATCTGAAGCTGTGTCAAACTCAAACGTACATATACATGGGCTTTCTAATCTGGGCTTACCTTGGAAAAGCTGGAAATACATCATACATATCATCAGTACTATCAAGTAAGACAGAAAAATAGTCTTCCGCCGAAAATTGAAGATAGGCATACTGGTACTAAGTCAGTTGTTCAAGCAAGTGCAGGGTTAAGCAGGGTCCAATCATAAGGGATTACACGTCGCCAAAGTTTATCACATTACATCATCTGATTGGATGACGGTTTATACAAATAAAACTACAGACCTTATTCTGCATCCATTTTGAGCTTCGGAGCCGGGCGCTTCAACCTCCAGGTCAGTTTAGGCTCTTTGGTTTTGTGTTTAAAATTTACGTTATGAGCAGTGATTTGTCACTTCTGGGTGAAACAATGCACGTTGAGTTCTTGATTCATGTTCAAATGTCTTTGTTTTTTTAATTTTTTCAAACTATCTATTTTTATTTCTTTATTGAAAGGGCAGGGAAGGGCGCCCGGCTTCAAACAATCGCGCTTCGGAAATTGCTCTCTTTATGTTCTCTGTCTAGCTACTGCCAAATTAAATGTAAAGTCTCATATGAAAACATTATTGGTTACCTAGAACAGCTAGCGATTCGGCCAAGCTGTCATGGGAAAGTTGAGACGAAAGCGCGTGCCAAGTTCCACCTCAGCTTACCCTTCCAGCCAAGCGAAGCGAAAGCCAGAGGGGAGAACCTGCGCCTATATGGCAAGAATGTTTTGGCACATGGCTGGACGGGCGCTGCCTGGCTCTGATTTGTACGGATAGAGAGAGCTGGTGACTGAGAGCCTGGATATGAGATTTCTTCCGCTTCTTTGTGTGATGCAGTGTTTTCTTCTATCTGTCTGGGATTGATCGTAGTATCCAGGCCAGTCTCCATAGTGTGGTGGTTGACAGAATTAGTCTCGAACCACTCTTGGCTGTCGAAAGGCGAGTTACCCCACTCATCATCCCACACGAAGGCGTCGTCCGCTGGTGCATCTACATCAGTTGGCTCAAACGTTGAGCTAGGTGCCTGCGGGGAGTGTGGTGCCTGCGGGGAGGGTGGTGACCGCGGTGAGAGTGCAATGCTGGAATTGGATTGCTCTTCCATCCTGGTGACCCCATGAACCAGGGTATCGTCGGCGCTTACTTCACTTGACAGGGGTGTGGTAAGACATTGATCGCGATCACGGCGGGACAGTTGCAATCGAGCAGATCGCCTTTTCCTGGGTAGAGCGGAGATAACGGACTGACTGTGAGCTCCATTGCTGCTGCTCTTTCGCCGTGTGTCGGTGCTTTCCGCCTCGACGAGAGAATCATCTATGCGGGCGGTTGCTAGTTTTTCACGGAACTAATTCAACACAATTCTTAGCCCAGATGTCAAAATGAGTGACGGAGAAAGAATACAGTAGCACTGACCAATTCATTCAGATCTGGCAACTTATCTCCATGCGGTACGTGACACAGAACTCTGTAAGTCCGATGAGTCGGCTCAAAGTAGAAAGCACCAGTCACAACCGCGGCTTTGCGGCCTAAGCCATCACACTTTCCCAGAAAGCTTGGGCCGCGTTTCCTTGCGGCCTCTTTCTGCCATTTTGTGTGTTTCTGGTTGAATAACGGTCGGCGTCCCATCTTGCTCACGTAGTGAATTTTCGTATGCACGCGTACATAACTACGACTTCTCAGTTATTGCATGGTGAAGAGAAGCGGGCCTTTTGATAGATTGTTCCATTCTGGAAGACTGTGGCTTCACTACAGTAAAAAAGCAGCAGAAATTGGCGGCTGATGTAGAAGTTCGGCCATTACAAGCAACTCAAAACGTGTTGGTTAACGTCCCATGGACAAATACGGTGGCGTTTCCTCCACTTTCTACTCCTCAACTGATCAGCGCACAGGTGGTCTTGGCAGCTGAGATTTGATTTCAATGCAACACTATGTTGGTCAGCTACTTTATTGGATCACCCTATGACGACTAGCCAAATGGAACCAGCTTCAGCCATTGCGAAGTACCGCGTTAACTTCAATTCATGAATGACTCGACCACTAAGCTAGCTCGACGAGGATGCCTTAGCCCAAGAATCTTGACATTTTTGAAGTTTCCTTCATGGCGTAGTATGTAGATTAGGTATAGAAGTCATCTTAGTTGAATTTCTGTAGATCAATTGTATTGGTATCTAATTGACATGCGCCGCAGCTTCTTATCTCTCTAGCTAGGAAGTTTGTGGGGAGGCGCTTAGCGCTTCTTCGCTAAAGTGATAGCTAACTAATCTGCAGATCAACTACGTCGTCTACTCCACTCAGCGTTGGTAGTTTCAATTTTCTTGTTAGCATCAGACAATGCATTCTGAATGCCGCGACTATGATATTTCAGCAGAGGCGTGATAGACTCCAGTGCGCTTGCCATGGCCCTGAAATATCCAATCTCCTGTCTTAATCGCCCATTTTCTTGAGTAAGCTCAATGATCCGCTCCCCCAAAGAAATTGGTGCCTTTTTCGACTGAATTTCTTCCGATGTCAAGTCACAGGCAGTCGAAAGGCCACCAGCACTTTTCACCTGGATATCAATAAGGTTGGGAGACGGCGGACGACCGCCTCGGCGATACGACATAGGCGATTTACCTAGCACACGTCTTGCAAAATCCATGCTCGAATGAAACTGGCTAAATGCAATAGTTTGCTTTTCGAACCTTGTATATATAGCACTATGCTTGAAAATGGAATAGAAACGCCAACTATTGCTCTGATATCACCAACCACCTATCACAACGCTCGCTTTCAGACAACATCGTCGTCGATTACATCCTCATTTTCCTGTTCTTGCCAAGTGGGAGCCAAAAATGTCTCATCTTCGCGTTTAGAGGCACTGTGGACCTGTCTCATCGCACCACCATATGTTGGGGTTTCCATTAGTTCTGCAAGCTGGTTAGGCTGTATGATTCGTTCTTGATCCATCAGAACCCCGTGCTGTGCGTAGAACGCCACCCTTTGTCCTTGCAGGTCAAGCCTGGAACGCAGGTCGTAGTTCTCATTCCGCAAAAATGAGATGGTTTCGTGTAGTTCTCGAATTTCTTGGGTCATTCGATCGAGGCCTTGGCTTTTCTCTTCGAGGTCTCGGTTTTTCTGTTGTAACTGTTGGTTGGCAAACATTTGTTGGACCAAAGCACTGCATATTTGGATGACATGACAAGGGTTGTGTGGAGTTGGTGGATTAGAAGGATTGGGCGGGGCCGTTGGGACGTTTGCCATGGCTGTTGTCGTAGATGTCTACAGATTCAAACAACCAACACAAAATCCGGGACTATTTATGTTCATACAGTTTGCCGTGATGAAATAAGAGGGTTGTTGGTTCGACGTCAATGACCAGAGCAGATTTTGGCTAAAATTCATAGCCCATTGAAAACGTATATAGTGTCCCCACGACGTGTCAGTTTTTGGCTTCTGTCCACTCATGATAGTGAAATCTCTAATTATGAATGCAGAGGATTTCAAAAAATTTCGAGAATGGGATCAGCGGCGGGAGCAAGAGCAGCAGCGGCGGGAGCAAGAGCAGCAGCGGCGGGAGCAAGAGCAGCAGCGGCGGGAGCAAGAGCAGCAGCGGCGGCAGCTGCAAGATCAGCGCCAAACATACCAGCAGCGTCAAGCCCAACCGCAGCTCAGTCAGGAAAATGCAATGTACCAACAACTTCTGCACCAACTACAGCAAACTCAGCAAACCCAGCCTCCCCCCAAGCCCTTTCATGGCATCGATATTCAACACCAGCCAAACAAAGCACAATTTATGCGACCCGTATACCATCCTGATACGAATCTCTATGTTGAGGCAGCGCCAAGTTTCCAGTAGGTGTCGCCTCAATGTTCATGGTCCAATGACGAATTCTGTAGGCAACAAGTTTTGCAGGCAAGTCCGTCTTCCAACGGCCAAGGCTTCGTTCCAGCAAATGTGTACAGCGACATTGGTCATTTAGGGAATGAGACTTCACAGCAAGTCTCATCGTCACAAAACGACTATAAAGTAGAGAGGTCCTCCCAGGAGCTCATTAATGAGTTGCTTCCAGACATTGTGCATGCACTCCTGCCCAAACTACTTGCCACCGTTACTGAGCACGTGTCAAACCTGCTTGAATCAAGTCTTCAACAGGTCAATCAGAGGCTGAATAGCATAGGAGAACGATTAAAAGCCCAGGCTGAAGATCAGGAGGAAAACAGGAAAAAATTAGACAGACTGAAAGACGATCTCAGGAATGCGAATGACCTGTAAGTATGATTCTGGCATTCATTGAACTCAATAACTGACTGCTTAGCCAATCCAACATTTACGCCTCATCGAGCAAAGCCGTAATTCAGACTACCAGCTTACTGAGCGTGTAAGTATTACAAAAAAGCAGCCTAATCAAGAAACAGCCTAAGCTTACTTGCCATAGTCTGAACAGATTGTTGGAGTCGAACGAACCGCCTACCATGGAATCTACCAGCCTAATGGACCTACTTAATTCATCTGATGGTCAGAATGGTGCATAAAATATCTGAACTGGTAATAGCTGCTATAAAAAAAAAAATTTTCCGGCTAGGTTGCTGTTCCATGTTGTATTAAAAAAAAACTTCATTGTTTTCTTGCATGGGGGTTGTGTTTTGCAAAGTGAGCTGGTTTTGGCAGCAAAATTAGGCTCCACACCCACTGAATCAGAATTATTAGAGAAAAAATTGCCCAGCACACATTCAAAAGGGAACAAATATCTCAGTCAGTCCAATCAATTGTGAAATTATGGTAACTCTCAGTCTTTGTTTTAAAAAATAAAATAAAAAACATAAAATGCCGCTTCGACGTGCTCATCATACATTCGGTCGCTGTAAAACAGTTGAACAGACGGTCAAAGCGACAATTGTGGGTTATGTGAATCGTCGTCCAGAAACTGATTACATAAGGCTTCATAATATGGCAATTGGGTATGGGGCGCAGACAGGGACATGGATAGGAGAGCACCGCAACCATGGGAGTCGTCAGTTAGCCGCGATTCAGCCGCTTCATACTACCGCACTTTTGGATTTCAAACTCCTTGCCCAAATGGCACATCCCCTTGTTACTCGACTGATAGCGATTTATTTTAACGAAAATAAAGAAAATAACGAAAATGAGGTATATGTCGCCTATGAATATGTCGAACTTGACCTTTTCGATATTTTCCCTTCGTCAGAAGCAGAAATTTCCGATGTTATGTCACAGGTAAGCAAGGGTGTCCATACAAATCCTAAATCAGGAACTGAAGTACTGCCCAGCTTATCTCGGGTGTGTGTAAGCTGAGAGAGCATGGTATCGGGTTTCGGCTTGCCTCTGTCCGCGTCACTAGCTATGGGGCTGTTAAAATCGGTATGCTGTCAAAACACCTTCATTTTGATCATGTTTCTGACATTTCTCAGTACCCGACTGGGATTTTGAGCCTGCAGTGGATTCTTGTATTCGAGATTCCCTCTTTGCGGAAACTATAGCTTGTTTGTATGAAATAATGCAAAGACTGGGCCCGCAGCTTTCTTGGACCTCTGCTGCATATGCGTTCATGGAGAAGCTCAATAACGGGCACTTACCTAAGATAACTGTACAGTCTAACAGTCTTTCCATCATCCATCAATTACTAACTGTTGAAGGATCCATTTCTGGCCTACTCCCGATCTCTTCGAGGAGCAGCTCAGTTTGCTGCCAAGAAAAAGCTCCTGGTGGTTAATTGACGGATCACCCAAAGAGCCACGTCATATGTATATAGTTAAACCAAAGGGATCAGCTCTATGCATTCATTTAAAATTCTTACAGAATGAATGAGCATTTCAATTGGTTTCGTTACAGCTGTAGTTACAAAATCTCCATGTTGCATAAACAGGTCTTGCGGACAAAGGCGGAGACTGGTCTAGACCTTAAGGTATTGGATGAGACGAAGCATATGATGATTTGGCTGTTACATCAACAATCTCGTGTAAAATACGCTGGCTCCCCGAGTCCCCTATCTAGGTCAAATGTTATGGGCGATACGATGCGTCCATAAGACAACTTGAGCGTTGCGATCTAGCGGAAGGCATATTATAGCGTCGTTGGATTACGGTATATTTGAGCAAGTACGTTATAACGTGAAGCTTATGACGCTTTTTCTAGTATGCCTTCTTGGCCAAAATTGTATTTTATCCATGCCTAGCATTATGAGGCTACCCTATATGATATAGGGTAATGTCTATGAGTCAATCTATCGCACGGCCCTTCGTCGTTCATAATCTCCCAAGGTTGCTGTAGAAGCATCTCCCATTGAAAGTTGATACTGTCCTTCGGTACCTCATCTCGATGCTAGTAAGAATTAGTCGAAGATAGTTAGGAGAAGGCACACGAGCCCTGTTTTCATAACCATAAAAAGATCGCACTACAACCCCAGTTTCGACGAGCTTGTGTCCGAGCCACGGCTCGACCATAGGAGATTAGCGAAGAAGATAAAAGGTGGCGGTCTAGGGTAGTGAAGCATTTTGGAGCGTCCATGCGACCCAAATTGGACAAAATTGGACGACCGCAAGCAGCCACATTCATCTTCAGCGAGGCTCTCGCCCGTTCAAATTTATAAGCTGTAATGATAAAAATAGAATTTCTTTAATAATAAATTATAAATTCAATCTAAAAGCATATTAAATAGCATTAAGAATAACTAATACCAATAAAGCTATATTAAAAGTAAAAAATATAATAAAACTATATAAGAAAATGAAATTATAATTATAATTTATTTATAAAAAAATAAACAAATACGCAAATTAAAAAAAATTAAAAGGACTAATCTTTTAAAAAAGAGATATAATCTATTTATATCGTTTTTCACTAGGAAAGAAAAATATAAATATTAAAATAACATAATTAAGTAATAAATTAAACTTTAAAAAACTTAAATTATATAAAATCAAAGAAATTATTTCAAAAACTAACTATA